>JAUKPP010259715.1:0-11973 GCA_032273245.1 Phyllaplysia taylori
TGTCCTATGCTGCTGTAAAAAAATCAGGAGAACAAGACCCTCTGGGAATATTGCACATGCCAAGTTTAAAATGAATCCATGCAGGGATTAATATTTTATTCCCGAAAAACAGTACTCACGGTGGCTGGTCCGGACAATAGTATTGTTACCAGCCCATAACCAATTAACTTCATCTGTTACCAGCCCATAACCCATTAACTTTATCCGTTACCAGCCCATAACCCATTAACTTTATCCGTTACCAGTCCATAACCTATTAACTTTATCTTTTACCAGCCCATAACCCATTAACTTTATCTGTTACCAGTCCATAACCTATTAACTTTATCTGTTACCAGCCCATAACCCATTAACTTTATCTTTTACCAGCCCATAACCCATTAACTTTATCTTTTACCAGCCCATAACCCATTAACTTTATCTGTTACCAGCCTATAACCCATAACTTAATCTGTTACCAACCCATAACCCACTAACTTTACCTGTTACTAGCCTATAACCCATTAACTTTATCTGTTACCAACCCATAACCCATTAACTTTATGTGTTACCAACCCATAGCCCAGTAGCTTAATACTATGGCATATAGTATAAACAAAACCATTCACCCTGTTTGGTCTTCACTTCATTTTCAAGCCCGAATGACATCACTTATAAAGGATAGCAGATGCAGTTAGAAGCCATTATATTTCAGTAATGGTCTTTTCTGCCAAGCTTGAGGGTAACATTAAAACTACAGCAGCACCAAAGTACGCTAACACAGCGCTTCAACTAACTCTTTCGGAACTTTCCCCTTCAGTGTCATTCATTTCATTACACAAATTAAATAATCTGAGAACACCAACATATTCCATTGATGCATGGATATGAATATTCAGCTGAGAAAGCAAACAAAGCGCTTTGACCATAACATAAATCCAGGTGTGTGATTTGAGGCTATGGAACTTTCAGGAAAATCAAATGCTTTGAAGAATGTTCTGCATCAAGCCATTGCACAGCCGGTGTGACCAGAGTTTGCCTACGGTATTATTCTTGTTGATTCCCAAAGGAAATTGAAGTGTGCACTTTACAACAGACTTGTATTTTGCTCATTATAAATTGTCATACGTTCAACGTTTCTACTAAATGTTAGATAAAAAAAACAACTGGTCATGAAGTGAAGAGCTTATTAATAATATTAATAGTAGACGTACAAGTTGTGCACTCATTGATGTCACCTCAGACTAAACATGACAGAAAATAGGAGACAAAAAGCAGTTTTGATGTGACAATAATGCAAGTTTGCAAAGTAGTACATGTAGCACGCCTCCATGGATTTGCACCATAAAGAAAGAAAAAGTAATGCTACCAATGGTCCAGCCTTTTGTGCAAGGTATTGTACAAAAAAATTGTAAACATAAAGTACAATTGTGTAATCATGTATGTGTATATGTGTTGGAATGAAGACTTTCTAAAGTTTTCAACAAAATAAGCTGAGATCAATGTTGAAGTCAAGCGTATAAAGTCTATACTAATTATAGTGGAATACGGTACACTTAATTCCAAGCAGTTGGAATAAAGTAAGCACTTCAAATTATGCTTCAAACCAAGGGAAAGTGTGAAAGAGGCATGTGGTCCGGTCATAGCTGATCAGCTGGCTCGGGATCGAATTCCAATTAAGAAGATTTGTTGTAGACAAGGCTTTTGGTACGGTAATTCGAATTATGCAATTACATTTAATAGAGACAAAGAAGGGAAAAATCATTGGTCTGATATTGATTCGAATTAAAAGAAAATCAAAGTATCAGAGTTGGAATTAAGTGGACTCCACTGTATAGGCATAGTCAAAATACTTTGTGAAATTGCAGTACAATCATTATTCATACATCTGTGAAGAAAATTTGTGACTGATCTTGGTGCGTCTATTTTCTCAGTCTTCATTATATTAAGCACCACCATGGAAGGATATTGCAACCCATGGATTCTTCGCCACAATAAAAAGCATTGCATCACGTCCACACTCTATTGAAAGTCCTGTATGATATGCCAGAGGGATCGATTGCTGAATACTGAATACATGTAATTACAGTCACATCTGATTTCCTTGGCAACAAGTCAATGCCAAATGCACAGTGAGTAAATTAGGTATCTTTGTTATAGCAATAAAATACTCCCCCCTCCTTTTCCTGACCAAAGAATGCTTACAGTTTGTTCCCACATCAGCCTAATTACCAGACAATTGAGAACTACATTTCGTACCATGAAAATATTACAGTTCCCCAAACATGCTAATCAGCAGGTATCATAATTATAACTACAATCCTGTTTAGTAGAAGGGAATAAAGAATCTTGGAGAATTCCTCATTATGTACCATACAGTGTATTGAATCAAGTTTTTCATTTTTCAGCACTACATAAAAAGGAGTAACCCTAATAATCATAATGCTTTTAGCTTAACAATCTCACCCATGACCGGATAAGTAGACCTGTACATGCCAAATAGAAATGACGGATTTTTCATTTCCTTCATCAGATAAGGCACTGCAGTACAATGGCAGATAGGTAGGAGGCATAGGTCTATGTCTGAGGACATCTCCTGGGATCACAATTAGAATAAATTAAGATACATTACAACACTTAGACTCATGGGTGTCAATTGAAACCACTTGGTCTGATAGCAATTCTATTTATAGTTGACGCCTTCCCCCTCCATCTCCTCCCCCCCCTCACCCCATCTTTCTCTGTCGAAAAAATGGAATGCTTACAGTTTGTTCCTACATCAGCCTGATTATCAGACAATTGAGAACTATATTTCGTACCATGAAAATATTACAGTTCCCCAAAGCTAATCAGCAGGTATCACCATTATAACTACAATCCTTTTTATAGTAGAAGAAAAAATATCCTGCTTTGCACACATGAAATAAAAATCTGCCCGTGTAATTATACTGTCACAGAAGCCAAGATTCAAAACAGTACTATACATTTTTGTCTAACAACACACACAAACCTACACCCTGAAACTGAAATTAATATCAACAAAAGTAAATCTAGTTGGGAAAAAAAGGCAAGTAGAAATGTAAAAATAAAAAAATCAAACGTCTAAAAAAATTATTGATGAAACATTTCAAAGCGGTATCATGTATGTTTAATGGAGGATCCAAAAAAGAAGAAGGCTGGAAATAGCAAATAGAATGCATCACACACAAATTTCTTCTTTACTCAAAGTACCACAGTTGTTTTTCTAATAAAAAATACAAGAAAATGCTTTTTTCTTTTAACCAGTGCGTAATGGTACAATTCCATGGCAACGTATCAAAAGGGATTGGAAAAAAATGAGTCAGGGCTCTCAGTCCGGAAAATTATTTCAAACCTAGACCATAAAGAAACAAACATCACTGGAATGTGTTATACAGTCGATCCTGCTCATAATGGTCACTAAAGATCACAGAGAAAAATAGTCAGGTCGCAGCTATGAAGAGCTTGATTTTCATTCAGTGTGTGTAGGCCCCATCAACAAGACAGATATTGCCCTGACTGATGCCAATACAGTACATAGTTGGAGATACAGGAGCTTAGCCGTCATTCTCACATTAGGTTTGGAGTTAAAGCAGGACATTTTTTGTAGCACTTTCCTCGAAAGCAATGGCTATGAGTAGACTGAGAGGCCGTTTTGACGACGGTTTTCTCACAACTCACAGTAAATGACTGGCCGTAGCCACAATGGGCAGGGAGAGCTATGTGGAAAATAAAAGAAAAACCCAAGGGAGTGATAAGACAGTGTTTGTTAGTACATAAAAAGCAAACCCAAGGGAGTGATAAGACAGTGGTTTTTAGCACAAGTGGCCGCTAAGGCAGGTTTGACTGCATTTATTTATGAGTTCAACCCCTGTTGTGCCATCATGTCACTATATATCCTCTATAGCTATACAAATGTGATTTGCCTGATCACTTCCTTCTTCTCATTGGTGTCCACGTCTGTCTCCACAGACATCATGGAGATCGTCTGTCCACCCATGTTTCCTGTGCCGCAAAGTTCCTTGAACGATTGCACCTGTGACTTGACAGTCTCCACACCCAGAGCCATACCAGCTTTCATACGACTGGCGGCCGAACTGCTCGTTTCTCTGATGGAGTGGACGTACACACTACCACTCTCTTTGATTGATTGCACGTTTTTCCTGACTCGGTCCATTTTGCGCCCCATGCCGTATCGGAAACGCCCCCGAGCTTCCTCAAGCGTCTCAAAGATGGCGTGTGGCCTCCAATTCCCCGGGTGCTCGGAGTCCTCCGAATGATGACCTTCCTCAAGATCTTCTTCCAAATTGAGGTCCGCTCCCAAAATGAGCGGGGAGCTGGGAGGCGACTTCTCAGAACAGGAGTCTGGGATGTCTCTAGAGTTGCATTGATCATGCACTGAAGCTACAGAGGCAGCGATATCTACTGGGTGCTCAGATGGTGTTTTGGAGAAGATGGGAACATTGAAGTAATGCTTATGCCTTAGCCATACCACCAACATCTTCATTGCTCCGATGAAAAAGCCAAAAATTAGAAATCCGACAGCACAGCACCCACCAATGAATAAGCTCTCTCCGTAGACGGATTTAATTGCTGATATGATCTCTAAGTGAATATCCTGGGTTTGGTTGCCAGCAAAATTTATGGCCACACATCTGTACATTCCTGACAGGCAACCCCGGAACTGAGTAAGCTCCAGGTCATCATTAGGCAGCAAACGAATGGAAGACAAAAGAAATACATTTTCATCCTCATATTCTTGATACACATGATCTTCCGTAGAACTGCCAAATAAAATCCCATCCTTTTGTAGGTATGTGGACAGTGATCTATTGTAAAACTTTTCTCCCCATGGAGTAATCCAGAGCACTGCAGGTCGTGGGTAGCCTTGAGCATGACACTCCAGAGTAATTGTGTCAGTGATAAGGACAGGCTTAGTGTTGGATGGAAAGCTCATAAGATTTTCTGGACTCGTACACTGGAGTTCCGATTCATTCAGATTCAGCAGTTTTCGTCCTTTGAAAGCGTCAGGGCTTGAGCAAACAGTATCATCTTTACTAACAAAACTCTGCATTAAGGACGGAAGAGAAACAAAAAGTTCCCCAAAAATACATGAACAATCTAGCGGATTGTAAGATAGATCGAGAGATGTTACATTCTGGAGGGACTCAAACTCGGTGTCATTGATGCTTAAAATGAAAGTGGAAAGCTTGTTGGCGTGTAAATTTAAACTTCTCAGACTGCCACTGGCAGGAAAATGGTCGGCCGTGATCTCTGACAGCACATTGTGTTCTATATTTAGCGTCTCTAACGTGGACAGATGAGACAAGCTGTGTACAGGCATTCTCTCAATGCGATTATGACTTAAATCCAGGGTGGTGAGGGAATCCAAGCCTCTGAAGCTATCAGGGTTCAATACGGAGAGATCATTGTGGGACAAATCAATGCTAATAACGTCTGATAAACCAGAAAATGTATCTTCCGGCACCTCCTCCAGACCTATGTGGCTTAAGTTCAAGAACAAAGGCTGCTTTATACCCTCAAACATACCAGCCCTTAGATTTAAAGTGAGAATGGAGAGATCTAGGTCGTACAGTACTGGCAAACAGTCCATATTGTCAAACAAGATGGAGGAATCACCAGAAACTTTCAAGCTGATAGCCTCGTGGGTGCTCGCAAAATACTGAAGTTCCACACAAGTTGTCTCCCACTTTGTTGAGGGACGTAATTGACATGTGACAAATTCATGACCAGGTGAAAGTGTTGTACATGAACAAAATTGAGGGCAAGAATTGTTCAAATTCTTTGTGGTCATATCCAAAGACGTTGAGGAAGCCACCATTAGGGAAGTCAGAGTGAGTCGAGTTAGCACAGCAAACATCATGTGGGACATCTTCCCCATCCTGTCACTCTCACAACGATCTGAAATGAACAACAACATCACGTCTTAGTTACCCTTACTTCAATCATTCAAAATATCTAAATACATGTAACTGATAACATATATATGCAAAGATCCATCTGAGAAGCTTGAACTGAATTACATACACTCTCAACATTGTTACTTTCAATTAAGACATTGCAATTAGAAGTAGATACCAATAAACTACTGTTGGCAAATGAAAATTTCACATGTCCCTTTTTACACAAACTATTTTTTATGCCAGTTTAAAAAAGTCTAGGCTGGTTTTCTTCTAATTAGAAAAGATATCAACTTTCCTCAAACAAACATTAAGATAACCCCCTTAAGTTAACACTTTGTGGTCACTTTGCCAACCCCCAAAAACGGGAGGAAGTATGTATAATAAATATTGTAGTAAATTGTTCCTGAATAGTTCTGCTATGTTGCTATGTGTTTAGTTTATTATGATTGAAATATTGTATTATTATTACTCTCTTCTTGGGCGCTGCACTGTGACGACCAGCAATGTCATGTGTATGTATCCATAATTTGTTGGAATGATGTTACCTATGTCCATACTTGTCATTAAATGTATGTGTATTGTTGAATGTTGGAATATGAATCAAAACCAAACACAAAGGAAGACCTTATCTGTAGGCACTTTAGAAAGTAGCAAGCCTTCTGAACTGGTGTCTGAATCTACTGGAAAATCCTAATATGATAAAACATTTTAATTTTTAACTAGTAAGCTAAGACTGTCATTTATGGGATGTTTAGGCTATGATGTAAAGCTGCAATCCCGCGATTTGCACTATATTGCTCCATACTCTTTGGAGCAGAATAAAATCTATATTGTTCATTAGCAAAGCAACCTTAAAACCTATATTTGCCAACAGCTAAGTAAAACAGGCATCATTAGAAAGAGGAAAGTGTAACAGGAACATAACGTTTTGAATTTTGAAGATCCATCAAGAAATAAGGGAGTTATGATGGATTAATTGGTGAAAATCGGCGTCAAATCGTCCCTTTATTTTTTAACTAAATTAAAAAAGTGAGGGTCTGGCAAAAAGACATGCAGCTGAGAGAAGAGTGTTTCACGAGGAATTTCTGTACTGAGAGAAACAGCCCCGCTCGGATTCTAAGTTTGACGCAGCAGTCACGCGGTGATAGGCTGCTGAGCAGAAGAAAGAAAAAAGCAGAAGAGCTGACTGGCTGCTGAGGGAGAGAAGGTCACGCCATGCAATGATGGTGGTGTGCTTTGAGCCGATAGTCATTTACGGGGATTCGAGCGCACTAAAAGTGAAACAGTAACTGGTCGGTATATCGTACAGTTACCAAATGCACGAATGGAAAGATCTATTTATCTTCTATGCAGCGGAGGGTTTAACTTTCGCTGCGGAGGGTCGAGATGTGAGAAAGGTTCACTTTTAAAACACCATGTTTTTGAAGAGATGAAAAATATGCAATCGATGGCGATTTTTCACGTCGGCTCTACTCAGTCCCGTTTTCCAGTGCACTAGGCAGTGCACTTGTGATACCTATTTATATCTAGATCTGGGTTGCCCCAGTTTTTGCCTGTCTAATAACGTGTAGGAATGCACAGTTGAACACTAGATCTAGATTCCCATTAGGTGGGCGAAATTGCAGCACAAGAGATACTTATCGGTGCTTCTTTTTTACGAAACCTACCACAACCTACCGAAACTCACCGAAACTGTCTGAGAAACGTGCCATTGATTTTACCCACGGGGATCAATAAAATCGTAATTTTCCTTCTTTTTTCTTTTCCTATGACAGAAATAATACAATCTTGAGTAAAAACTCATACTCTATGGAATCTGTGAGTAATTATCCTAAGTGAATAGGTACAGACATTTCAACTTGAGTGAACTCACTCAGTTTGAACTTGTATAAAAACGGTACCAACAGAAATCCCTCTCCCATTTCAACCGCTCCCCTGATCACAGAGTAGGTAATATCCTACGCCTAAAGTGTTAGTAGTGGTTAGCAGTATTACAGTGCCTAATGCCGAACCTGGACAAAAGACGGAAAAAGACGGCCGCCTATCCCTGTGGGATCTGCATGATGGAAACGGAGGACGCTCATTGCATCCAATGTGAGGTATGTATCGAGTTTATTTTATACTCTGCTCTCAAGAAAAACCTGATGTATACTTATGTGTTGTTGTTTTTCTCTCTAATGTGTGCTCCCTCCCTATCCGCCTACCCCATTCTTTCTCCCTCTCTCCCTCTCTCTCTCTCCCTTTATATAGGCCTATAGTATTTTCATTTCTACCATTGAGCCAAACAATTTGTTTAGTGCATGCAAGTTTTTTTTCTACCTTTTAGTAGATGCTCCAGACCAGCAAAAAAAAGTGCGTTCTGTCTAAAAATTTCATGAAAAACGTTGTTTTACTGCACGATAAATTCCCTTTGTAATTAATCTATCACAATAGTTGACCCACCATATAAAAGGTATATTTTTACGCTTTAGAAATATACCAGAGGTTTTGTAAAAAAAAAATTATTTTGTTGTGTTGCACTGTGAATATATGCGTTGTAAAGGGCCATGGGTCTCTTATCTCGTTCCTAGTCTATCCGCCTTTCAAAAAGAAAGGTAGAAAATGTGCGCATAGCAGTGGGATGGAGTAGAATATAGATAAGACTTGGTGCTTACAGTTTCATAGACTAATAAAGCAGTGACAGCGGACTTGTGTGCATCCCTTTAAAACAGTGTTATGACTTTTGAGTTTTCATGCCTGCTTGTGTGTGGAACTAGGAAGTGCTACTGCCCAATTATAAAGTTATACGAGCACGTGCTCTGCTACCATGCAACACCTTGAAGAGAAGAAACAATTACTGACAAGGAGGTTTGCAGACGGATTAAAAATATCATGCAACTTCTTATTGTATTTCTCACAAAAAGTCTGCACACCAATTTTTCTTTTCGATGATAAAGTCATTTCCTGAATAGAAAGAATTATTTTAAAAATCCGTTTGGACTACCTACTTTTAGCATTCGTCCACCAGAATCGGGCTACAAGCAACAGATACCGAACCTCTTTTGTTGTTATGTCAATAAGACTCCTACAGTCTAAGTCAACACGGCAGCCCATTCTGTGCATATAATTAATACTCAGCGTGGATTATGTTTTTTTTAATGAATTATCTTTGTGAATTTTTCTTGTGGCTATAACATGCATGCATGTGCTGGTGAGTGTGTGTAAGAGAGAGCAAGAGAGATAAGAGCGTGTGTAGAAAGAGAAAGAGGGGGGATGAAGTGAGTACTGTAGGTTTTTGTATGGCGAGTGAGAATACTGAAAGACAGGAGAAAACAGAGAGAGAGAGAGAGAGAGAGAGAGAGAGAGAGAGAGAGAGAGAGAGAGAGAGAGAGAGAGAGAGAGAGAGAGAGAGTTGGTGAATGTTACTGCATATTGTCTTAGACAACATGTTGCACTTGTTGGTGTTGTCATTTGTTACTGTAACCTGACCATGCCAAATTTCTCGTCAATAAATGTTCTGATTATGAAAAAATAAAAAATAAAATTATGTTATGTTATTTTACAGTCCTGTGAGAAGTAGTACCACAGAAGGTGTGCTGGTCTAAGTGAGCCAAGTGCCTGGGCGTTCTAGTCAGAATGCACTGTCAAAGAGGGATATCTGTGTCCCAGCTGCGTTGGGGATCCATTTGATTACCAGGCCTGCATGAGGTACACATTGACCTTTTTGTAATTTATATAATAAAAGGAAAGGTTCTGTGTCTGTGTGTGTTGAGGGTGGCGTCCACACCTTTGTGCATGGCGATTTGAAATTTACCATGTAGATATCGTCGGTTGACAGTCAGAATTGACTACCTGCAAATCTCCAGATTTGAGAAAAGTGGATTTTTAAGTGTTTTTTGGTATTCAGTTTTGGATAACAATGTAAAATTCAACCTAGAACAATAATTATTCATAGGATGTTAAAAGTAGTTGGGGAAAGAAACAAATTTATCAAGGTAATTAAACTAAACATGATGCTTAATGTTGGACATAAGATTTATTCTAACAAATTTTAATGAAAGATATGGTATTTTTATTGTGCTGTTTAATTGCTAAGATTGATTGACTGCGTGCCTTTGTGCGATTAACACGTTGCTTTTTGGTTTTCAGGCGGCGTACATTGGCTACACCAAGTTGCACAACGTTGCAGCTCGAGAAGAGAAACTTTTACGGAACAACATCATAGTTGACATTCAAAATGACTCATCATCTTTTTCGGTAACTGCACCAGTTGACAAAACCGCAAGATCGTTAATGCAGAAACATGGGCTGGCCGGGGTACCACTGACTACACCGGGTGATGGTAGCTGCCTTTTTCATGCTGCAAGTATTGCTCTGGTAGGAAACTGTTCATTGGGCACTGAGCTAAGGTACAAGACGGCTATGGCAATGGTGCTTCATTCGAAAGATGTTTCTGAACACCACACCTGTTCAGATTCAATGGAGATTGTGTCGCCCTCCTACAAATTTGCTGTGGAAAGTTGCTAAAAAATATCCGAGTTCTCAAGTGCATGGACCATAATGGCACTGTCATTAGTTATCAACCGTCCGATCAAAAGTGTTTACCCCCCAGAAAATGGACCCACTGACAAAGTATGTGGAAAATTGAACACAACATTTGCACAAAGGGACCATAAAGACAATGACCCAACACAGCAAATATGTATCATGTGGACTAGTATGTCACTAAGGGAGCGAGGAACTGGGACTTGGACCCCTATTCATTTTGTACCTATAGTCCCTGCAAACCGCGAAGAAGATGATGGTGATGATGCTGATGGTATTGATGATCATGGTGTTGATGATTGTGCTGCTGCTGATGATTGTGGTGATGATTATCATGGTGTTATTATTTGTGATGATGTTGACAGTGTTGACAAGGATGATGGCGGTCAAACGGAACGCAAAATCGCGACAAAAACAACAAGCATACTCAAGAAACCCAGACATTAAACAAACGATTAGGGACGATGTGGCCATGTTTGAATTCATAAGTATCATTTTATTATTAATTATTTATTTTTGTAACAAATCTTTTTGCGTTATGCTACATGTTCAAGAAACATTTTTGTTACTTACTGCAAAATCCGTGTTTAATAAACATTTTGTGCTTAGTATTTCTGTTTGTTTTTTTGCTTTGCTTTTGAGTTTTTTCCAACTATTCAGAGTTAATCATAAAGTTAATGTCCCTCATAACTCTTTGTTTTGGTTTGGTTGGTTTGGGTTTGGCTTTACGTTCCTTGCAACACTGTAAGGTCATAGGGGACGGGTGACTTCGACCCTGCCTGTCAGGGCCAACCCGGGCTGAGAGGGACATTGTCCCAGTAGAAAAACGGTGAACTCAACCAAACAAACTGCCCCATGCGTGCCTCGAGATCTATCCCCTCTGTCTCTCTTACGAACATTATGTCTCCATATCTTCTATCTCTCCTATAAAGCCTTGGCAAGGCAGACCGGCGCATCTGCAAAAATTATTAATCCCATATCTTTGTTTAAATGGGCGCCCAAACCCATTCTGGACCTTGCACCGAGCGACACTATGCTTACAAGACGTGTTGTTTGGGCGTGTAAAAAATATGCCCATTGAATTGTAGCATTTTATTAATGTTGTCATATTTGCGGTGTGCAAGTTATGAAGACTAATATTCACTTATTCAGAAAAAAAAATCTATTATTTGCATCCGAATCATTGCAAAGCGAAACAGTCTCTAGCGAAAGGACGATCATACTACTTTTGCTATCCAATTCAGCATAGCCGGACCCATTATCAAGTTTTACATAACTGAATGTTAACTGAAAGAAAAAAAAGAGTCACTGAAAGTGAAAGTAAAGAAGGTTTGATTATTTCCCAGTTAATCTTAATTGAAAAGAAGAGACAGCTTAAAACAATGAAGTAATTCTCAATCTTTAGGTTAGATCTATAGTCCTAGGCCCACTCACAGATGAATGGACAACGTTCGCACTCAAGGCCAAGGAAGGTCATGAACAAAAATAGCCGAGGTGACCTCGATACATAATGTTGTTGATGTGTAAT
>JAUKPP010259725.1:0-11713 GCA_032273245.1 Phyllaplysia taylori
CACACACATAGTATAGGCCTACATGTACAAAAAACAAGCGTAGGCTACTTACACACATAGGCCTACACACACACACATGCCCGCACACACACACACACACACACAATCACGCATACACACACACATACACACATGCATACACAAACACGCTCTCCTTAAAAGGAATTTGAGCCAGTTGCAGTAAAGGATATTATATTATCAATGGGCTCTATCTATACAATCTTGGGATCACTTTTACTTTCCTTTTATTCTCCTTGTTTCACTGTGGTGTAGTGGTTAGGCTCTTCGCCTGTCATGCGGAAGACCCCGGTTCGATCCCCAGTCACGGACGATCTGGTTTTTTTTTCTGTTGGGTTTTTACCCCTCTCAGTCCGGGTTGGCCCTGACAGGCGGGGTTGAAGTAGCCCGTCTCTTAAATGACCTTACAGTGTTGCAGGGAACGTAAAACTGGTAACCAGACCAGAAATTGTGCAAGATGCTCAAATCCCATATTTATGCCTTTACATATATCACGGATAGCAATCAAATTCAAAATTGTATGTATGTAACTTAATCTGTACCATTATCTTATCTTTAAGTTAATTGAATCTTCACAAAATAATATATACATTGATGACTTTGCATCTTCACTAGATAAATCGGCGTCTAGAAAAGACGTTTGAAACTGATAAAGGAAATATTGGACTGATTAGCTTTTCTCCTGGTGCAGCTAACCTAGACTTTTTGCAACTTGAGTTATTGAGTTCTATAAGACAGAAAAAAGACTATTAGGAACAATATATATGCTTCTCTTTTCGCTGCCAACTTTAAGCTGCAGGTTGTTGGCGGTGCTCTCTGATGTGGTCTTCTCTTTCCTTTTTTTTCTGTCTTTTAATGTGTTACTTTTATCCTTTTTTGCTTCCTGGCACTGATAGAGTTTTGGAGACAGAGAGGAGAGGGTTAGGGAGAGATTTTTTCCCTTTAGATTGAGCTGCTTCTTTATATCTGACACTCTTAGTTCCTCTTTTCTTTACTACTGACTTCAAGCAGCCCATGGGTTGTTCATGGGCGCTCGCTGGCGTGGTGTTTTCCTTCCTCCTTCCACTTCTTTTCATGTGGTACTAAGTTTTATTCTACTTCCTGGCACTGAAGGACTTTTGGGAGCTGAAAGAAGAGTGTCAGAAACCGGTATTTTCTTCCCTTTAGATTGAGCTGTTCATTTGTATCTGATGCCCTCTGTTCCTGCTTTCTTTGCTACTAACTTCAAGCAGCCCATGTGTTGTTGACGGGCGCTCTGGTACGGGGAAAGGGGAAACAAAGGGCTGACTATAGATGTCTGTGCTAGGTTGATAGAAGAACGTTGTTTTTCAAAACAGCTTAAGTCTATTTTTTGAAGTTCTGATATTTTCGCTAAAAATAGTAAGAGCAAATGGGTTTTTAAAGAAAAAAGCTTTTTTTGTTGGACCCCCCCCCCCCCCCCCTCCCCCTCCGACCCCCCTTCCCCTGTAAATCTATGGGACTTAAACAATGATACTTGGACCCATGTAGACGTGATAATGGCAAACTCTAACCCATACAAAACTTAATTTTCATAAAAATAAATGGACTGAGTTTTGAAAATATTATCTGCAATTGGAATAAACCTACTTGTTACTGAGTAACATAAATGATGTGGTTATTATTCCAGCGACTGTTGGGCTTTTGCCCTTCTGCCTGATGCCATGTTGAAGAAGTTAAGGTCAGCTGAAGTTGTCATGTAGGTCCATATAGGGTGATGGATATGGATGGAGGGAGTAGCTTAAATATGACATCTCAGTTGTTCAGTTTATAATTATATAATCCTATCTCATACCTTTTCCCCCTCATTTTGTTTCAGTGTAAGAGCATTGTCACCAGCGAGGAAACGCTTATGAAATTGATTCAGCTGCTCGACTCCAAGCTTGTGAGTAAAAAAAATGTGTTGTAAAATTTATTCAAACAGCTGAACATAATGCGCTCTCGTGTTTTCTGCTGCTTCTATTTCTTTCTATGCGTGATAATTGTCTTAATCTATATCATGGTATTGAAATTACCTTAAAATGTGGATAGTTCCGTTTAGTTTGGTTTGGCTACCAGATTTACGTCACTTGCAACACCTTAAAATCATTTAAGAGACGAGTACTTCGACCTTGACTGCCAGGGCCAACCAGGATTGAGAGACATGAATCCCAGCAGCAATATGAGATTGTGTGAAGCTTAACCAAAACAAAACGAATAACTGTAGAAAAGCAAATTTATTTTTTTATTCTATAAGGCTTCTCTCTGGTGAATTCAAGAGTAAGAAGATTTTATGAGCAAGATTTCATGAGGTGCAATGCAGCTAGATACAGTTACAAAAGCGAGTCTATTGACTGAATTATTTCTTATTCCATAGGGAGTTTCACCGTGAATAACTGTATTCACCCAAATCAGTGGAGCGTGACAGAAACTTACTCTCAAAAGAATCCATTCTGAATGGCTCATTGACTTCAGATTCTCTGTGGTCATGGTGTCAAAACAGTGCATAACAGTTATCATAAATGTATTCACAAGAATGTGAATAGGAAAGCTTGTTTGTGAATAGAGAGCGTGTGTAGGAACACATGAAAGCAGACTTTAAAACCTATGTGGTGAATACTTAAAAAAAACCCAACAACTTTTGTTTTGGTGTTCATAAGACTTCTGTCTTCATATTTATATCTATTTGATTAGCTACTGTGTATACTGGCCTGTATAGGAACATTTTTAAAACAAAAATTTAGGTAGAAAAAATATATTCTTTATAAATATAGAAAGTTGAAAAGGCTTCTTTCTTTGTGTAGTTCTGTATTCAATTTGCCGTGTAATTCATTGTAACTGTAAGGTCTGCTAACACTATTTAATATGATTATAATACCGCTCTTTGTCTGTAAAAGTTACTGTTAGAATATTGAACAATGTATGAAAAATGTGTACAATGAAAAAGCTTTTCAGGATAAATGCAACTGATGTTATCTATTTTGTATTAAATGGCAAGCCCTTTGCCCCTAAAGTCGTCTTTTTTGTGTAATTTTGTTGGCTCAAGAGATAATTGTATTGCCAAAAGACTTGTGATTGAGCTATTGGGGACTCTTTTCTCAACTACATGCACAATAATTTGTTCACAGACAACACATACTGTAGCAGAGGCTATCGGTGTCTGCAAGAGAAAGCTTCCATCAGGGCTGGTGAGTGGTAGTGACGGTTAGACATACATTACAGCTTTATTTTTTATTTGCAAAGCACGCATGGAGATAAGAAGTGAGTCGGCTGTTTTGCTGTTAGCTTTTGGAGTAAGGAAAGAATAGGAAAGAGTGAGAGAGAAAAGTGTTACTGTCTTTTTATAAATCTAGTGTTTGTATATGTTTTGTGTATCTATTTTTATTATTAGCATTATTATCAAAGAGCTGAACCAATAACACAAAACATATGCACTGTTGATGTCTTTGGCAAGGCAGAAAAACAGGTAAGAACAGCTAAAAAGTCTGTTGCCTCTATTAACAAATAGCTTTAAACTTGCATTTTTTTCTTCTTTGATCCCTGCCATCTTGTTATATCCGACTTTTACCGTGTTACATAATAAATGGAAAATGTTTTTCTCTTTTTCCTCGCCATGTCTGGCAGAAATGAATTTACTCCACTTTGCTGTCAAATGTTACAATCACTGTTATTATTTATCAATGTTTTTTCTTCATTTTCAGCCAAAGGCCTGCCCAAGATGTGAAAATGTTGTTTCGACTGTACAGAATCATGTCCACAAGTTTTTTACTCGAGTGAGTTTGTTTTTTCTTTTTCTTAAACTACACTAACCCTGCATTGAATGGTCTTTTTGATGGAGATTTTTATTCTTAATATTCAGATGAACAAAATTAAAATTCCATGGCTCTGCTTTGGGAGCATAAGGATAGGATCAAGTTGTTGGGATAGGTTATTGATTAGTTGTCATTAGATTCTAACCATGTTTTTGCTTTGGATGAGTTTTTAAACAATCACATGAAGCTTTTACATTTATTAGTGTGTATTTGTTCTGGTGTGGTTTAGTTGGTTACCAGTTTTACGTCCCCTGCAACTTTGTTAGGTCATTTAAGAGACAGGCTTCTTCGACTCTGCCTGTCAGGGCCAATTTGGGCTGAGAAGGACAAGTCCCAGCAGAAAAACATTGTCCGCACATGGGAATAAACTCAGGGTCTTCCGCATGATAGGTGAAGAGCCTAAGCATTACACCACAGACACGGGTTGTGCCAACTTATTCCATGGTTCTTCTTTGGAGGCAGGAGAGGATGAAGTTTGGGTTAAAGTGGATGAAGTGGGTGGTTGGCGGGCGCTCTGGAGTGGTCTGATCCTTCTACTTCTTTCCTTGTGTTAATTTTGTCCTAATCTACTTCCTGGCACTAATAGGACCTTATAACGTTGACAATGGCGTAAAACCTCAACTAAACTAAAAAAAACTAAGGATGAAGTTGTTGGAAAAGATTGCTGATAAGTTGTCATTAGATTCTAACCATTTTTTTGCTTCGGATGTATACTTAACACTTTGTAATCACTCGGCGGAAATATGCGCCAACCCTTAATTCACCTTGCCAGTCACTTATATGCGCCAGGCCTGAGAAGCCGGATAGCCTCATTGCTGGCTGCGCTTGACTGATAGGGTTCATTGTGTGACTACAAAGTGTTAAACAATTATATGAAACAATTACATTTGTTAGTGTTTGTTTGTTCTGGATCTGGCTGTACATGGGCCTTAGAGATCAAACTAAGAGGGTGGTTGGCGGGTGCTCTGGTGTAGTCTGCTCCTTTTTACTTCTTTCAATGTGTTCCTATTCTATTCTGCTTCCTGGCACTTAAATGACCTTAAGGAGTCGATGGTGCTATTTAATCTCAACAAAACCAGATAAGACTATCTGTCATGCGATCACTGTGTTTTAGAATCTTAATTGTTTAGAGACGTATTTTCACAACTTCTGTTTCACATTCAACTTTCTGCTGGTCTCAGATCCAGCTCTCTTTTCACTATCATCCTTTATTCTCTGAGTTTGTGTATATGTGGGTCTCTTTCTCTCTCCCTCAACTTCTCTCTCTCTGTGTCTACCTTTCCTTCTCCCCCTCTTTTTCTCTTACTCTTGCTTTCTCTCTCTCCCTTTCTCTAGCTTTCTTATTTATTCTCTTTTTTTTTTTTCTCTCACTATATCAATCTCACACATTTCACAGGCTCTATCTTTCTTTTATATCCACACATAAATAAACATTAGTTGGCTTGAAGCGTGTGTGATAGTCATCATTGCACATAAAAACCCAACTGAATACACTCATAATTCAGTGCTACGTGAACTATTCATTATTTCATTGTCTCACACCCCAAGCTGTGAGCAATTAGTTATATAATAATGATGAATAATAATTATATTAATTATATTTCTTGACCTACATCATCAGACCATAAACTTGAATATACAAAGCACAATATTTGCACTCTAGTATGGTCCTCCACTTCTTATGTTTTCCTATTTGTAACTATTGTCCTAGTCTACTTCCTGGCATTGAAATGACCTCACAATGTCAACACTGCTTTAAAGATTTGAACTAACAAATAAACATTTTTTTGTGCATGGTTGGTGTGAGTTCTAGTGTGGCTTGCTCCCTCTACGTCTCTCTGTTGTATATTTTCTTGACTGCTCCCTTGTACTGAAAGGGGGCTGTGGTGGCCGGTTCAAATCCGGGCAGGTTCACCAGCATTTTTTTCAGAGTTTTCACGGCTCGGACCCCATACTACCGGAGATTGAAGTAAGATTTGGAGGTCCCGCCTCATAAATGACCGTACAGTGTTGCATGGGGCGTTAAACCAAAATCAAACTAGTTCTAAATTTATATAATTAATACAGTTTCGATAGGTCCATAGAAGCGGTGCATGAAATACTCAAGGAGACCTTAACAGTTTTGTGGCACTAGTTTAGAGGTCAATCCTCGTAACTGTGGTATAAAGTTTTTCTTCATTCCGAAGGAAAAGTTACTTACATGTATATATAGAGGTGCCAGCTTCTCTTACTGTTTTAGCCATCTCATTCAATAAATTGACACCTATTCCTTAATATTATTAATTTTCTTTTCATTTTTCATTTTAGGACTTGTATAACAAGCTTGTCGATCCATACTGTTCCAAGCTGGGACCAGCCAAGCATGTGGTAATTGTGGAAATATGTTTAATAGTTATGATGAATGGCTATTGACATTGAACATGCCCTTTTGAAGCATTAACTGAATGAAACTATGGGCGAAAGTAATTTATTTGAGATTTTGAATTTTTATTATCATTTAAAATTTTTTTTTTTATAAAAAAGCCCGAACACAGATGGAAAGTTGAATTATGAATTTTTGCGTACATGCCATCTTTGTTAAGTGCTGTAAATTTGATGAACTTCAGTGCATTCTTGATCTCATTGTAAAAGTTATAATTGTATCTATAGATATATTACCATTACCCCAAGTTTTTTATATTTCTTCCTGAAGTGTACTTAAGAACTAGTGTACCAATTTGTATCTGTTATATTCTCAGAATGGTCATTTGTTATGTTTCAGTGCGAGGCTCTGGCTCAGTCAAACTACCAGAACTTCAAGCAAGCCTTTTCGAAAGCAGTAAGTCTCTTTGAAATTGAGAATGTCTCCTGCCCCACTCCCTGTCATAGTATGTGTAATATCTTGATTTTTTTTTGTGATCACTACTTTTTTATATGGTGATGAGTCAAATGTTCACCAAATCTTAATAAAGAATCTAGGGCTGCTTTTATTTTTGCTATTTTCATTATAAATATGTACCATGGTAGTACCATTTTTTTTGGTATACGTTTTAATTCTTTTGTCAAGATTAGGGAATGAATTTTAATATGTCACTGATCAAAGATGCTTTACATAGAAGCAAACTTAATTGGCTTTGCTGTATACGCAGCTTGATCCTCACTCAACTGAAACACCTCAGATGATTAATTACTTTTTAATTTTGAACAATATTCCTGTGAACATTAATTTCCTCAGCATAAGAAATGTCTTTTTATCATATGGCACATTATGAAGGGGATTAATGATAAAGATGCCTAAAAAGTTAACATTTTTTAAGGTTTGCCGGTTGGAAACTATTCAGATGATGAAATCGTGCCCAGAAACAGCTTTTCTTTTGTGTCATATTGAGGGGTGTTTTCATTATAACTTTTGTTTTTTTTTCAGTCTGCCAAACTTGCTTGCCAGGGCTCTACAAAGTGCTATGACTCTTTCAACCTTGATCTCCATAAGGTAAGTTTGTGAAGGACTCAATGTTTGTGGCTGTGAAATTTTTAGTTAAGTTGATCTTTTAGTATCTGCATTTCTAGGCCAAACTCACTTTTAAAAAAATAAATGTAATTGATAAAAAGAAAAGCAGCGTCTCCCTAACTTGGCTCAGTATCGATATCTCAGTTTTGGACAAAATCAGTGAAGAAATGGTAGGGATAGGATTAGTTTAAGAGAAGTTAAAAATCTGAAACAATTTTTTGCAATATCCAGCAAAACTTTATGTTAGATGCTACGTTTTAAATTCAGACGGCAGTACAGTGGTGGGCAATCTCATGAATTAATTTGAATTCATGATATTTATGGAAATACTTGTGGGAAAAGTTCCTGAGAATTTCATTTGAAAAATACTTTATGACTCAAGAGCTTGCAATTTCTACTGAAATCTGAAGCTGTTAGTCTTTTTTTACTAGCTGGGCCCATTCTTGGACTTCAGTCAATGTTTACAAGCCAATCTTTCCTTTTGTTTCCCTCCCTCTTTTGACAATTAATTATTGTATCTGCCATACAGAAGTCTTCAGATGACTTGTGCTCCACATGCAAAGTGGTTGTGGCTGACATTCGGGCACTTGACAGAGACCAAGATGTTCAGGTATGTCATTAACCTGCTGGGAGTGAAAGAAAAATGCTCTTTCCTTGAGATAATTCATACAAAATGTGGAAACGGTGTGTCGACACATTAGTACCATGTAGGCCTTCATGCTTAGCTTGAACGTTTTTAGATGTAAAGAAGAAATGGCTATGTAAATGAGCTGGCCTATATTTTTATACCTTTTTACATGTTAGAATAGTTTTATAGGCATTTGTGATGTCTCTTTGTTCCCCAAGGAATCTAGTGGCATAAGTGAATTAATTTGCTGTATAGACATATATCAGTTTTAGTTAAGAGCTTTATCTATAGTGTATGTATATATGAGAGGTAAATTCAAAAGTTTAAAGATATCCTTTTCTCACTAGAAGGACTTCATTAGTCTTGGTATTGAATGTAAGTTTACTGTTTGGTGAGACACATTTAAATCGGACAACAAATGAAAAAGCAATACGAAAACAAAGTGCACAGTTGTAAATTACTATTTTCATGTTAGTTCATTAGAACGGTTATTTAGATGTAGCAAATTGATCAAGATTGTTTTGAAATATGTTACAATTTGTTGATAGTGATTTATTTAAAGATTTTCACACCCATCCTCATTCAATCTACTTGTTTAACTTGAGTTTCTCTTTTTCTCATCAGAGTGCTATCAGAAACCTTGTTCAGAGTGCTTGTGCTGCAACTGGAGAGTTTAAAGAACTGGTAAGTTTGTTAATGACGGTTTGATCAGATTTTATGCTAGAAATGACATGTCTTAATGTCAAGAAATTTTTATGGCGTTATATCATTTGTGACTTTTTCGTAAGTATGAACCTGTACCTTTGTGTAAGACATGAGAGAATAACATCACATAGATATTTTATCAGTAGATGACTGAAGTCATCACGTGACTTTTCTTTGGGATAAGTCAGAAGGAACTTTAGAAAAGGAAATGAGATCACCACTGAACCTTGATTTTTTTCTATATTAATGTCTTGGAAATTTCCATTTTGATCCTAGCTTCATTGTGTTGTGTTGATCAGGGAACAAGAACTTTATATAAAGTGGATTAAAAAGTCATCCATCAGGTGGAATTTTTACAAAAATACCTGTTTGTGTTCGTAGATTGTGGGAACAGCTACCAAGGCTTAAAGCAATCTTTAGAAAATCTTTTCCTAACCAAAAGCCAGTTTTCTGAACCGTACTGAATATTGGCAGTATTTGTTTATGATTTGGCAGTGAACATTGTTGTTTTATTTTCATTTCTTTTCTTTAGATATGGAATACTAACGCTGAATTTTTTTTTTTCCTATCCTTATAGTGCAAAGTGCTTTCTGATGAAGGATTACAGTATGTTTTTGAGCTCATTGCAACAGAAATGGTAAGACATGTTTTTTTACTTTGAAACCTTGATGCATATTATATTTCTTGTATATGTGTTGCTCACACTGAGATACATAAAATGGCTTTGCCAGTGCTTGTATACAATATAGTCTTTGTTATGGTATAGAAAATAATAAGTAATTTTTTTTCATTTAATTTTAATGTTCGTAATAAAAGGTCGTTTGAAAATATTGACGTAAGTCTTTGAGAACACAAAGTGCTCAGTTACATAGTAATGTACTGCTCTGGTGGCCCAGTGGTTAGGGTGTCCATATAGGCCTTGAGCTTAGTTTTCCATGGGATTGTTTTTTTTATTTTAAGCTTTGTAGCAGTATTTCTTATCTTAGCTGACTGTAAGGTGGGACATGTTTTTTCTAATTTTAAGCTTTGTAGCAGTATTTCTTATCTTAGCTGACTGTAAGGTGGGACATGTTTTTTTCTAATTTTAAGCTTTGTAGCAGTATTTCTTATCTTAGCCGACTGTGAGGTGGGACAATTGACCTGTATAATTTCATTTTATGCTTTGACCGATTAAGACCCAACATTAGCTTATTATATTATTGCTTCTAGCAGTTATGATCAATTCCTTGTATTGTCTTTGAATATCACAATAACATTGCAGAAATACTGACAGGGTGAAAGATTTGCATCACGGAATTTGTGTGACAGATTTCTTGATTCATTTTCCTTTCCAGGAACCCGTGGTTATTTGTGAAAAGCTGTCTCTGTGTACGTCAAGAGCTTCACCACAAAGCAATGCAGTCCTTGGTGAGTTTCCTGTCCTCATCATTACTTTCCTTCTAAACATAATGTGTTAAATACTCAAAAACAAAAATGTTTTACCTCATTCAAAGACAGTAATGTAAGTCTTGAATAGTTGCAGACCTTGTTTTGCTCTTTTTATGCTTTTTAGAACTAAATTATACACAAAGAGAAAGGGACCTCAACTGGTCAGGCCTTGATATAAGGCAGATGGAGCGATCTGTAGGGGACCTGAAGACCACCAGAGTGAGAACGAGAGGCTAAAACAGTCAAGAACTTGGTGTCTCTATATATAAATAATTTTTAAGCATCTTACCTGCTTGCTTCCCTGACATGTTGGTCTCCTGCAGGCTACCTCATATTTGTGTAATATTTGCTACATAGCCTTGCAAGTCAAATGGACAATTTTAGAAGTCATTTGATGAGGATTTTCTTTTTCCTTTCCAGCTGTTGAAAAGCCAAAAGTGAAAAAAGTTGATGGACCTCTGGAATGTTCTTTCTGCCGCCTGGTGGTGACACAGGTTGAGCATTGGCTCGCCAGCAACAAGTCTGCTGTAAGTAGCTCGCTGTGACAATCACCAGTTGTGTATAATTGGATTTGAAAAATAAGAAAGTGAAAATGAATTCTTGATTTGATGCATATATTTTTGTGAAATATTTCATATCAAAGAACCCCCCTTGTGGGGATGAGAACGTACGTCTTCCTGTTGGGATTAGTCACTCTCAGCTCGATTTGGCCTTAAAAGGTAGTGCTGAAGTAGCCCACACCTCAAATGACCTTACAATGATGTAAACGACGTTTAAAAAACCCCGATCAAGTAATACTCTTAGAACAGAGCATCTGCACGACAAACCATTTTACTTGTCAAATACCAGCACATTGTTACCTTTTGCTCAGTGCAAGTTCTGTTTCTTACTGTCACTTTTCAATATTTTTTCTTCTTTTGTCAGGCTGAGGTTGAAAAACTTCTGAAGGATTTCTGCAACCAGTTTCCTAGCTCTGTTCAGTCCGAGTGCAAAGCTTTCGTCCAGGAGTATGAACAGACTATTCTTTCATTTGTTGAGGCACAGATCAGCCCAAGAAAGATTTGTGATCTGATTCACATCTGTAAAGATAATAGTGAGTAATTTTTTTTTTCTTTCAATGTCATGTTTGTAATTCACTCGAGTATGTGGGATTTGATGGGGAAAAAAAATAAAAGTAATCTTCTTAATACTTTCATTTTAGATTCATGGCTTCATGCAGCGAATTGATTTTACATTTGACTTATTGTCAGAATTCTTTGTTTGCTCTTGCGTGTCCGTTACAAATTTTTCTCATGGGTGAATAAAGTTGGTCTTATCTTATCTTATTTAATTCAGACAGAGGGATAAAATAAACCAGTATCGATAGTGTAATGGTTAGGCACTCCGCTCATCACGCAGAAAAAAGGAGTTCAATTGGAGAAACATCTCCATTTCTTTGCCAGGACGTTGTGTCCCACTCAGCCCAGGCAGGCATTCACTGCCAGGATTGAAGTTGCCCGCCCCTAAAAATGACCTTACAGTATCACAAGGGATGTAAAACCAAAATCAAACAAAAAAAAAGCTAACCTCAGGGAGCAATATTTTACCAAGAGAGAAAAATCTTTTAGGCTTTATAGGGGGGGGGGGGGGGGGGGGGGG
>JAUKPP010259725.1:11723-22046 GCA_032273245.1 Phyllaplysia taylori
CCCCCCCCCCCCCCCCCCCCCCCCCCCCCCCCCCCCCCCCCCCCCCCCCCCCCCCCCCCCCCCCCCGAGACGATGCTAGAAGCAAATCTGGACAATTTTTGGGGTTGTTCCCTGATTTCATGAAGTCATAACACATTTGTTTTTTACCTCTATGATAATTTCAATTGTGCTGTGTTCTCTTGAACAGGTGCACTGCTGCATAAGTCAAGCAATAGCAACTTGACCTGTGTTGTGTGCGATCTTGTGATGCAAGAATTAGACAACGTCCTTGCTGAAAATTCTACAGAGGTAAGGCACTTGCATATACATACATGGTGTTGGACTTCAGAGTATTGTACTCAAGTTTTTGTTCCATATGTTACGTCAGTTCTTTCCTTTTATAAGGCAAGAAATAAAAATACAAATAAATATTACTTCATTTATCCACGTAGTGAAATTTGTTTTACAATGGTACATATACAAATACTATCATAATTCATGCATGCAATAATACACTGGAGGAAATCAACAATATAAACAGCATTCTATCATAACATGTAGACAAACACCACTGCTGGTCGCCACAAGAACAGCGCCCAATTTACCCATTACCACTTGGACAAGTGAGGAAATTTGTGTAAATTGCCTTTCCCCAATGACATAGCGTCGTGCCCCCACAGGGATTCGATTCGAACCCACAACCTGACTCTTCAGTAGGATTACGATTCCTGCAGTCTAACCACTAGGCCACTGACACCACATGCTAGTAATGTTAATATTCTTAGACCCTGATTTGATCTGTGGATTTGTCACCTTGTGATGGATTTTGTCAGATCTTCACAAATGCAACTGTAAACTGTGTTGGATTTTAGAATGTTGTCCTTAAGTTTTTGCTCCATTTGCTTTGTGCTTTCTAAAGACAAGTAGCTACTTATGACTTTGACGTGATTACCGATTTTTTTCATACGCTCAAATCTGCCTTAGCGGTCACCTTTCTATATCTGCCAGTTCTGCAACACCCTTGCGTTTTTCCTGTATATTTCACCTTCCCATACCCGTCCCTACCCAACGCGGCCACTGCCAGCCGTTTTCCGTGACAAAACGACCTCTCAACCTGCTCTTGCGGTCACTTATGAGGAGATTGCTGCGAAAAATGTACTGTTTAAGCTCCAAAACCTGATTTGGCAATGCCCGCTAAGTTTCTTTGGGTCCTCAGCAACTCACTGTATAAGCCCCTTTGCTCAACCAATGAATTATCTTTGTTATTGATCGCTACTTACAAGAAGCTCGGGAGAATTTAGCTTCATATACTATGGACATTTGAAAAGTGCGCCTGACTCAGACCCTCTTCATAGAGACCACCTGCCAATAGCAGACACTTTTCTCTGTGATAATTGGTGACTGTTATGGGCAAGTTCGACTGTATTTTCTATTCTACTGCAGACTACAATTGAGAAAGAGCGTGATATGATTTGTGAAAATTTTCAACTGGTGATTGGGTTTCTCAGATATTCTTGAGGTAACCATAAGCCGTGTAGGACTTCAGATTACTATACTTATTCTTTTTTTTCAATGTGGTATTAAATTCCTCTCTATTCATGCTTAAAGACAAGCAGCTCCTTAAAGAACTTTGACATAATGAATAACAATTGTATAATAATGCTGAATATTTTCCATTTTGCTGCAGGCCACAATAGAGAAAGAGCTGGATATGATCTGTGACCGTTTGCCCGGCTCACTGCCCCAAGAATGTGAGCAATACATTCATCAGTACGGTCCACTCGTCATCCAACTTCTGCTGCAGAAACTTAAGCCTTCTGAAGTGTGCACGGCTTTAGGACTATGTAGCCCAACAGGTACTGTAACCTCTAATACAAGTTTAAGATCTTTGCAGAATTTATTAAAGTTTGCCGCAGTAGCAGTAAGGAGTCAATTATTTAATTAAAGAGATGCCAACTTAGCTAGGTCTTTGAGTAGTACTGAAATTAATTAGATCTACAACAAAAATAAGAGTGTATTGACAATTATTGCTTTTGTTTGCAGAGAAATTCCATGTGAAGCAGCCCACCTCCCAAGGTTGTGTGATCTGCGAGTACGTTCTCCGCTCTCTCAGAGACTTGATCAAGGATAATGCGACTGAGGTCAGTATACTCTCCTTTGTTATGGTCATGACTGCATGCTATATTGCCTTTGCACTTTATTAGGGTTTACTTATATAGGGACAGATATGGCAAGGTGCATATAAAAACGAAGGAAAATGTTGGCTTTCTTGGTCATAGGAGTTCAAAATTAGAATTGATCATAGATGATGCTATTATTTTTTAAAGCTCAAATCAGATGAAAACAGGATTTCTAGATATTGGGTTATATGCGAGTAGTGAACTGCAGCGATGATATGAGCCCTACCATTCATGTTTACCTGATACTGATTGAAGTGTTTTCACTCATTGTTTTACTGTATGAACAATTAATGCATGAAATCCAGTCTACTCCGCCTGATTTGAACTTGCTTGAGTTGATTTTTGGTGAAATTGATAGTTTTCTGAAGTCAGCGCATCTATTCTTTGTTGAATTTGAGATATATTGATCTGTTCTTCACAACCCATCAGCATCAATCATCTGTTGGCTGTATATTTTGTTAATTTCTTAAATAAATTGAACAAAGGAGAATAGACTGTATTGTACTGGCACCTGTGGTGTAATGGTTTGGCACCTCGTCTATCAAACAGGAGACAGGAGTTTGATCCCCACGCTGGATAAGCAACTCAATCCCTCTGGTGGGATGTTGTGTCCCACTCTACCTGGGTTGTCCCATGGAGACAGTTTGTTTAGTCAAGTATATTTTTCTGCTAGGACAATACTCCTCTCATCCTGGATTGGTCCTGACAGGCAGGGTTGAAGTCCCCCATCCCTTAAATGACCTTACAGTGTTGCAAGGGATGTTAAGCCAAAACCAAACCAACCCTAACTAGCTTTTGCCCAACAGGCAAGGTTGAAGTAGCCCATTTCTAAAAAGACTTTACAGTATTTCAAGTGGGGTAGAACCAAAATCAAATGTAGCCAAACCAAGCCTACCAGCACTGTGGTGTAATGGTTAGGCTCTTTTCCTGTCATGCGGAAGGCAGAAGACCCTGGTTTGATATTGAGCGCAGACGATCTGTTTTTTTTCTGCTGGGATTTTTTCCCTCTCAGCCCAGGTTGGTCCTGACAGGCAGGGTCGAAGTAGACCATCTCTTAAATGACCTTACAGTGTTTCAGGGGACGTAAAGCTGTTAATCATACCCCCCCCCCCCCCCCCAAAAAAAACAAAAAAAAACAACAACCCCAACAACCCCAAGCCTCTGTTGTAGCTACATTCAGTTCTCCTGGACCCATGAACTAATGGCATTCAATATTTTCTCTCCCAGGCTGACATTGAGAAGGCTTTGGACATCGTATGTGATGTGATGCCCCACACTGTCAGATCGGAATGTGTGGGTATTGTGGCTGCGTATAGTCCCAAGATTGTCCAGCTAATGTTGCAGAAAGTCCGCCCAGAGCATATCTGTGCTGCTATTGGGCTGTGCTCAGGCTCAGAAGGTAGGCTGTCGGTCTCATGTCATTCTTTGGTTATTAAAAGAATCGTCTCTATCTCTTGTCTGGAAATAGTTGATCCATGATTAAGCTGTGCTTATCTGCATTTAGTGGTGTAAAGGTTGCGCTCTTTATCAGCTATTCAGAGGATAGGAGTTTAATCCCCATGTTGGATGATTATTCTGTCTCTTTGCTAGGTTGCTGTGTCACTCTCCTCTCAGCCTGTGTTGGCCATGACAGGCCGGGTTAAAGTAGTCTGCTCTTTAAATGGCCTTACAGTGTTACAGGAGACGTAAAACAAAATATAAGCCAAATTGAATTGTGCTTTTGCATACTGTAATGTTTGAAAATTTGATGATAAAAAATGTTCAAATGTTGAATTTATGAGAATCAAAACTTTGTGCACAAAAATAACTTAAGGAAGCCTACTAACATTTATAAAGTGAAAGTGTTGAACTATAATTGATAAATACGTAAACATTAAACTGTGTTACCTTGCTTTGATATCATTGGTGGACATAAGAAGAGAGGCAAGCTACCAGGAACATTATGAAAGGGAAGACTTGTCTCGCTGAAGGAGCTCTAGGGCCCTACATAATGCTGTATTCTTGTGTCAAAATCACGTTAAATGGCACAGTTGAAGAAAATTCATAACTTATAGATTGACCTGAAATACAACCCCTGTTTCTTATTGTTTGAAAGTATGTGTTAAAAAAGAATGGATATACTGTTCTACTTTTCCTCAGTGATATGCTGTCTTATAAGTTCACTTACACGAGCTGATTTTCTTCAATAATAGAAAGAAAAAAAAGAGTTAATATTCTTCCTAATTATTTTTTCTCCAACAGTGAAATTGGCTCAGGCCCCAACGAAGGTTAACGACGAGGTGTGTGACATCTGCAAGTTTGTAGCGCAATACCTGGACAGTTACCTGAAGGAGAACAGCACGGAGGTGAGGCCTAGCTGTTCGATGTGTAGCTTTTCTGTAAAGACTGCTAGAGTTAGAACAAGAGGCTAAATCAGTCAAAGAAGCCGGGACCTTTATAAATAATTTACTTATTAATCTCCAAGTGTTTTCATATTGCACTTGAGCATGTATAGCATGGGCTGCCAATGGAGTGGTGAAAAATGTGGAAAAAAAAACCTAAGATTTTAACTTCAGATTTTGTTTCTCATTATGCTTTCCTTACCAATGTGGCTCTGTTCTAAAGTAGGCCTAAAAAAAAAAAGTGCTGGCTTAAAAAGCAAATGTAAAAGCTACAGAATTGAAATTTTAGGGCAAGAAAACATGTTTGTGATAATGGTGTTGTACATATTTGCAAAGTGCAATGAGCATTACAATATATGGAAATAGGCGAAGTAATACCATCTATCATTATTATTATTATTATTATTATTATTATCATCTGAGATATCAGCTCTTCCTTCTATTGTGCCAGGCTATGAATAACCTTTATTATAATAATGATAAATAATAATAAATTGCACAGGTAGGCCTTATTAAAGGATTAGAAACGTTACAGTTGAATAAAACCTCAACCACGAAAAATAAAAATTACACATTGCCTGTCTCACACATACGCATACATCAAACATTGTTTCTTTTTCACCAACAAGTATTCAATTTGATAAAATTGTACATTATGATTAATATTACTTATCATTTCAGGCTGAGATTGAGCAGATGTTAGACAGAGTGTGTACCATCTTACCCCCTGATCTGAGACCAAAATGTGATGCCACCATGAAGCAGTATGGCCCTGTCATTGTGCAGATGTTGATTCATCAACTCGAAGCTGACGAGATCTGCACCGTTATTGGGCTCTGCACCGGAAACAAAAGTGAGGTTTTGTTTGGTGTTAAGATTTCACCTCCCTTGCTACACTGTAAGATCATTTTTAGAGACGATCTACTTAAAAAAAGAGATGGGTTACTTCAACCCTGCCTGTGAGGGCTAACCTGGGCTGAGAGGGACACATCCCAGCAGAAAAGCACAGATGCTTTTCCCCAAGCAGGATTCAACTCAGGATTCCTGAGTCATAGGTGAAGAACCTAACCATTGCACGGCAGAAGCCAGTGTGAAGGGGAGGAACTTTAAAGACGGGAAATCTTGCTTTCTTGCTTTGGTTTTCACCCCTTTCAACAATGTAAGAACCCGGCGCATGTGGTGTAGTGATTAGGCTCTTCGTCTTATCATGCAGAGAATGGGATTTGATCCCCATGTTGGACAGCACCTCCATCTGCTTGCTGGGATGCTATGTCCGTCTTAGCCCAGGTTGGCCCTGACAGGCAGGCTTGAAGTAGCTTACTTCTAGAATGATCTTACAGTGCTACAAGGGATGTAAAGCCAAAATCAAACCAAATTAACATTGTAGCTTAATTTAAGATTAATGGCTAATATTGGGTCACGCCTGAAAGCGCATGGTTAAAAAAAATGCAAGGTCTCTGTAGACAGATATAAGTATTAAAGGAAAAAAACTTCCCTTGTGTTTAAATATAACTCACATAGGTGTGCAAGGCAGAGAGATTAGCTTACCTCATTATCTACAGATGACTTAGTTTTGTTCGATTTTAGTTTTACGTCCTTTGTAATATTGTAAGGTTATTTAGGAGACGGGGTACTACGACCCTGCCTGTCAGGGCCAATCCAAGCCGGGGAGGACGAATCCCAGTGAAAAGGCAAAGACACATGCTCGTCCCCACAGTGGTTCGAGCCTATCAATTACACCACGGACGCCATTGAGTTTTTATTTAAATGATATAATTCCCACAAACAAGAAGAGAAATAAAACAAACAAACATCCTGTCCTCACCACCAATATGTTGGGTTTGCATTGTATGTTCGTTTATCCATTCATTTCCGATTCCATACTAAACAATGTGTCACTTCCGTTTGCTAGTGATATCCAAGCAATGCATCATTACAATTTTACACAAATCAATTTGGATTGAGTGATACAGTTATTCTTGATGAATTGCATTATTATTTGAAGCCATGTTTTGTAAGGTGTCCAAAATTGATCATAATAGTATTCACATGTTATTCCAGTGCAACTGGCTCAGGCCCCAAGGAAAGTCAAGGGTGAACTGTGTGATGTTTGCAAGTATGTGGTGCAGTATCTGGACAGTTTTCTAGAGAAGAACAGTACAGAGGTAAGGAAAACTTGTTATGTTGTTGGTATCTAACAAGAGCAGTCATTGATTAGTTATTGTAGTCCCTCAACTCAGCGCATATATATACACCAACTTAAATTTGCTGATGCGATCACTCTGTGCATATATGCACTGACTCAAATTTGCCCGTCCAGTCACTCAGCGCATATATGCACCAAGCTCGAGAGGCATGATGGCATCACAGGTGAATATGCATGACCAATCGAGTTCTTTGTCCTTCAGACTGTAAATATAAGGTATCAAGTGGTCTCTAAGACTTAAACCGGCGCTGTGGTGTAATGGTTAGGCTCTTCGTCTTGCATGCGGGAAGACCCTAGATCAATCCCCAGTTGCGGACAATCTGGTTTTTTTTCTACTGGGATTTTTCCCTCTCAGTCCGGGTTGGCCCTGACAGGCAGGGTCGAAGTGAGGTAGCCCGTCTCTTAAATGACCTTACAGTGTTGCAGGAGACGTAAAACTGGTAACCAAACCAAACCAAACCTCTAAGACTTACACAGCCATGGCAGCTTCGCTCTGCGCCCTGGGACTGAATTTCTCTATTTTCCCCATAATACTTCAGAAGGGGAATGCAGTCCCAAGACCTCTCTGTACTAAATAAGTACTGAGTGCTATGCAGTTGTTGCTAGATTTACTGATGGTATTGATACGATATTTTGACTGACATTTGTGACAGCAAACATTGACTCAAAGAGTTTCCCAGTGTATCTGTAGTTAAAACATTTAGATGTGAAAACAGTTTCGAATACTGCAGGTCATGCGGAAAACCCGAGTTTGATCCCACGCGCAGACGATCTGGGATTTTTTCCCTTTCAGCCAGGGTTGGCCCTGACAAGCAGGGTCAAAGTAGCCCGTCTCTTAAATGACCTTACAGTGTTGCAGGGGACGTAAAACTGGTAACCTAACCTAACCAAACACTGCAGTGAAAAAGAATCACTTTCTTAACTTTCTGGCTGCCCTAATCTTCCCAGGGCTTTTTCTTCACTCTAAGATTTGCGACTTATGTCTCATTTGGGCAGATGGCAAGACATTTGTTATTGGTGGTGTTGGTAAGATACATATAATTTGATTATTTTTCTTTTTACAATTTGTATTTGTCTGAGTATAAAGTGTTAAGCGGTCTGTAAGACTTACAGAGTCATGGTAGCTTAGCTCTGCACCCTGGGGTGGTGAACCTTTTTTATTTACCCCTTAGTCCTGCACAAGTGCAGTGCAGTCTCAAGACTTATTTGGGCAGATAGCAGGTCATTTATTATTGGTGCTGTTGGTAAGATACATATATAATTTGGTTATTTTTCTATTTACACATTGTATGAATTTCCCCACGGAGATAAATAAAGATGACTTTTCTTTCTTTTTTTATTTTCATCCTTCTCTCAATCTTTCCAACCAGGCTGAGATTGAGCAAATGTTGGACAGAGTCTGTTCCATCCTGCCTGGAGATCTGAAGCAACAGTGTGATGCTTTAGTCCAGCAGTACGGTCCAGCCATCATCCAGTTGTTGCTTCAGGAACTTGACCCCGTCCAAGTGTGTAATTCACTGGGACTGTGCTCGGCTAACAAAGGTAAGTCTTTGTGTAATGCTTGATAAGAATAGTGCAGTAGGCCTATTGTAACATGCCCATGTGAATAAAATAGCGTAACTTTTGATGGCTGTACCTGGACAGATATTTCAGCTAAAATATCAAAAGAAGCCGGAGCTTCTATGAATAAGTAACCTCTAACTTCTAACTAATCTGGGCAGATATGGGATTCATTTTTATCCTAGAATCAAATGTCTATTTCAACTTATTCACACGATGAAAGCTTGTTGTTTATCTCTCCTTCTCTGATCAGCAGTAAAAATGCCTCCAGTGAAAGCCAATGGTGAACTGTGTGATGTGTGCAAGCTAGCGGTGCAGTATTTGGACACTTTCCTAGAGAAGAACAGCACAGAGGTGAGAATTATTTCATCAACACCACATTCCTGATTTTGTTTTAAAAAAGTAAAACTTTTTTTCAAGAAACAAAAATTTCATAAAATGTCCATTTGAACTCTGTATTATTTGAGAGAGGAGACTCTCAATCAACCGAATAGTGTTGAGAGTGATTTAAAATGCGAACAACCTTCCAATCAAAATATGTCAATGCAATTTGCTTCTCGTATAGGTAAGATCTTGATCATTAATGTGATTTGAAGAACTGGTTTTGAAATAGGGAGTCAGTGTTTGGCAATAAGTGTAGAGTACCGTATGAGATGTGTGCTACAGTGTGTCCATGTCCATGTCTCTGTTTGATTTTTTGCAGGCTGAGATTGAGCAACTGTTGGACACTGTGTGTTCCATCCTGCCTGGAGATCTGAAGCAACAGTGTGATGATCTAGTCCAGCAGTACGGTCCAGTCATTGTCCAGTTGTTGCTACAGGAACTTCAACCTGACCAAGTGTGTAGTGTACTGGGACTCTGCTCTGCCAACAAAGGTATTTATGTAGTCAAAGTAAGATATTAAATTATAGGAAATGAAAAGTTTTTCAAGGATAGCATTTGATTCCATTGTAGTTAAAATTTGAAGTTTTGAAAATAAGAAAATCCTGTTCACTCTTTTCAGGTAGTATTTTTTTTTTTTTTTAGGTTTAGTGCTATTTTCAGGCATACATTTCTCTGGTATGGATGACCTTTTTCTGACTGCCAATTCGCTGTTAAAGAACAGAGTTCTCAATGTAAGCCTTACTCTTTCTCAGGAAGTGACTATTTTGAGCGTCATAATTTTCACTCACAAAAAAAGAGCTGTGTCTTTCAAAACCAATAAATCTGCTCATAAGGCAGTGAATGCTGTATATCACCAAAAGTTTAGATTGAATTAATCAATATAAAGACAAAGAGGGAAGCAATTATAAGAAGTAACCAGACAATAACTTATTTAAGCTGTTATACAGACTAATTGAAATATGTTTAGTACAAACATTTGGTATAGCTTTGGCAGATAAAGGATTCAGTTTCATCAAACATCAAATATTTGTCTTGTATATGAAGTAATCCAGTTCCACACACTGAAAGCTTATTGTTTTTGCTCTGATCAACAGTTAAAATGCCTCCAGTAAAAGCCAGTGAACTGTGTGCCGTGTGCAAGATAGCGGTGCAGTATCTGGACACTTTCCTACAGAAGAACAGCACAGAGGTGAGAATTATTTCATGAACACCACATTCCAGATTTTGTTAAAGAGAAGTAAAACATTTTTTTAGAAATCCAAATAACTCATAAAAATGTCCATTTGATCTCCATGTATTATTTAAGTTGGACATTAAATAGGAGGCCTCTTGTTTGACATTATAGTGTTGAGAGTGATGTAAAATGAAAACCAACCTATCAACCAAAATAACTCAGTGGACTTAGGCTTCCATATCTCTAAAATCTTGATAGTGTTCATTGTTTGAAGAACTGTTTTTGAAGCAATGAGTGAATCTTTGGCTGTTTGGCTGTTGATGTAGTACGCAACAGATTTAGAGAATCCCATAGGGTAGTAATAAACTAGATGTGTGCTAAGGTGTGTTCTTGTTTGCTTTATCACAGGCTGAGATTGAGCAACTGCTGGAGAAGGTGTGTTCCATCCTGCCTGGAAAT
>JAUKPP010259737.1:0-11973 GCA_032273245.1 Phyllaplysia taylori
CACGATAACACGTAATTTTTTTTATTTTTTTTTTTGGGGGGGGAGGGGGGGGTAGGGTCAAATAGACTGCACAACCACTGCTTGGGAGGGGGGGGGGGGACTTATAGTAAGATTTACATAGCGGGGAAGATAGCCGACTTGGAAAAAATTGTTACCGACCTCACAAAAAATAGTCAAACTTTTTGGGAGAATTACACATAATAGGGTTCGTATTGGATAAACGATCAGGTTTTGAATTATATCCGGACTGGGATTGTACGTTTGTTCTTTCTTTGTTTATTTGTTTGTTTATTTATTTATTTCTTCCTTTGTTTATTTGGTGTATTTGGTTGGTTCTTTGTTTGTTTGGGGTTTAACGTCTCTAACAACTCTCAAAGGTTATCTCAGATGTCAGTGACTGAGCCACTAAGTTAATGTGGATTTTTTATGCCAGTTTTGGTCGCAGAGGGCAATGTTTGTGAAAAAAGACTTCTATATGGTGAATATTAGTAGTAGCCGGGGATGGAAGATAAATATGTACACATTAGACACATTTGGTTGGCACATCGATCGATATTACATTTCAATGTAGGCCACTTGTTGTGCAAGCGGGAATGACGAAACCCAGTAGGCCTAGTTATAATTATAATTATGATTGCATTTATATAGCGCATTTACCCGCTCGAGAGATACGCTTCACAATCAATTAATACCCCGGCAGACCAAGTAATTCAGAAACCTTCTCAACTTCCTGGGAAGCATACAGTGCAACCTGCCATTTTACAGGCGCTAAAGCACTAACATACTGACAACATCGGTGGCTGCCTATAGCTGGGTACCCATTCACACCAGTGTGAAGTGAGGAAAATTTATGTAAAATGCCTTTCCCAAGGATACAACGTCGGGCCCGAGCTGGGATTCGAACCCGCAACCTTCCGATTACGAGTCCGGCAGCCTAACCACTAGACTACCGACGCCAGTTTGTTTTATTTATGGTGTAATATTCACAGTTCATCATGGAATGAATATTGTTGTTTGTTATTGATAATATGCATACTAAAAAGGAAATTTAGCCAACAGTACCGATATCCCGGATTATACCAGCAGCCGCTCTTCCCTGTGTGGCTACAGCATTACGCAATGTTAGTGCACGTGGACGTAAATTGTATAGCGAACTTGCGTTGGCGTCTCACTGTGACAGTATTGAATAATTAATTATTGTAAATTAAAAATTCTAGAGGACCTGGTGGGCGTAAGTGACTAGTTGTTTCTATTTCCGTTAAGTATTTTTCTCCGATCTAATTTCACGAACTAGATTTATTGATTTAAGCATTCCAACAAATAGCCTACTTTGTTTGGTTGGGGTTGTTTTTTTTACTCTTGGGTCATTTAAGCATGGGCTACTTCGACCTTGCCTGTGAAGATCAACCAAGAACTGAGAGGGACACTACTGTCCAAGAAGAAAAACTAAGATAATGAGACTGCGCCACGTGGACCTCGAACTCAAGTCCACTACGGAATAGATTGAAAGCCTACACATTCCACCACAGAAGCCACGTGGGAAAATACAAGGTTTTCAGAAGCAAAATTCCATTTTTACTTATTCTCGAGCTTTATCTTAATACAAGCATGTTTTGTCGTCCTATTTCAAACAGAGGATTGAGAGCAGCACTGTGATGAATCGGGGTGCCTGATCAAACTCCACAACATAGGCTGTAGGGACTATATTATGATTCTCGGTGGTTCAAAACAACGATTCTCGGTGGTTCAAAACAACGATTCTCGGTGGTTCAAAACAACGGCCTATGAGTGTTGAATGAAAAGGACAAAATTATATTATCAGGGAGGTTGGGGGGGGGGGGGGCTGTACATTAATTGTCATCTCTTTCTTGTTTTTTGTGTTTTATCATGTATCAGTCACTTAAATCTTGCCTTATTTGTCAAGGCACGTGGATTAATGAAGACGAAGATGAAGTTGCCAGCAAGCGCTGGATATCATAGCGAAAATAATTAAGTGTTGTCAAATGAAGATTTTAGATTTAGTCAATGATTAAATAATTTGTTCGAGATGGAAACAGACATAATTAACCATGGCATTATGGTATTTGAGTATAATAGTAAAAAAGAACAATAACTTACCTGCAATGACTTATCGGCCCTCGCTAAGACTTGTGCTCGTCTGATAGAGCCCACCGTGTAAGTAGAAGTAAACTTGCCCTAGTACTAACACCGGTACTTTCACTTTGCCCAGTGCCCAAAAAAATCAAGACTCCGTTCTTGAGGGGAGCTACTGCGATAACCGTTACTGTACGAAGTAAATATCCTGTTTTTTCTTCTGTTATTCTGCTTCTCTCCCCGTGGCGTTCTCCGCTCTACGTCCCACCTAGAGCTTAATCTGTGCACTGATATGAAGACCGGCCCACGACCCAGTATTTGCCCCTGTTCCTCTGTTTACGTTGTCCATTTTCTCTTTCTTTACGACAAATCCCCACTCCCTCTCTCGCCCTGTCCATTTCTTCATCCCTCGCTAACCTGGCCTGTGTGCTGATCGATTTAAACGAAGCAAGCCACTCGCTTTGGCTACCCCCGTAACAGGACGAAGAGATCGCCATTTGCACAGGCCAACAAAATGGTTACCTAGCAACAGATGCCAAGTATCACGGTGTGACGTCAATCGGCGTTGCGTACGGAGGTTATTAGCACGCCGCGGGTGAGCAGAGTTGCCGCCCTTGGTGTGTACTTACCAGTACTTACGACCTGGAGAGGAGGACCACGTGGTATTTGAACCAGCAGACGAGAGTTCACCCGTGGACAATTATGACAGTAATTTGACAGTTAATCAGAGACGGTTCTTCAGACCTGTGCGCTTACCTGTAATTTGCATTCAGCCATTAATCAAAGAATAATGACAATTTTGTTCCTAAATGTTGCTTGGGCAGAGATTCCCCGCCATAAGCAAAGGACCACGGCTTCCTGGGAGAGGGGAGCGGTGGAGGGGGGAGGGGTAGGGGTGGAGGGGGGAAGGGATGTGGGGGAGGGGTGGATAGAGAGAGGGACTGCAAGTGGAAGAGGGGGTCAGGATGGGGTCAAGAAGGGCAAAGAGGGTGAATCAAATGCCCACAAACCTCACTGATCCAGCTGCTCGGTATCCTTTTCACCTCACTGAGGGTATTTTGTTTCAGTTTCAGGTCATGTGTTGTTACGAGCATGTCTTGCATGACTTGTTGTTGTTGTTGCTGTTGTTGCTGCTGCTGTTGTTGATGATGATGTTGTTGTTGTTGTTGTTGTTGCTGTTGTTGTTGTTGTTGTTGTTGTTGTTGCCACTGATCTGGCACGGAAATGCACATGTATTATTCAACATTCAAGTCCATGTAGTTTTCATGACCAATGGAGCTCGAAAAGAGTAGCTCTGTAGCCCGGGCGTGAAAAGACATTATTTGGACCCTCAATGCTGCAAGAGTGGAAATTAATCTCTAGGCTTCTCTGGGCCACGTGAGGAAAGAAAGAAAAAAAGCAGGAGCAAATGTCGGACAATTGTCGTAATATATCAGCTGTTCGTTCTTTTCATCTTGAAATCCTTTGTTCGAATAACTTTATTTATTTGGACCGTGCGGAAATCGGGATCTTAAGCCTGCCATTGTAGGTCTGTTCTACTATTATACTAGTGCAGATCCCCATTCGTTGCACGGGAGAATACCCATTAACATGTTACGTGAAGTGCAGCCATTGGTTAATTTAGTAGGCCTTCCAGGCAGGGTTGAATTGGCCACTGCTGTGGTGTAATGGTTCGGCTATTCGCCTATTATGCGGAATACCCAAATTCGATCCTACGTGTGAACGATCTCGCTATCTGCTGGGTTCTGTCCCTCTCAGCCCGGGTTGGCCCTGAGAGGCAGGAGTGAAGTATTCCATCTTTTAATGACCTTACAGTGTTGTAAGAGACGCAAAACTGGTAACTAAACAAAACCAGCGTCCATACAACACTGACATGAAATAATGGCTGCAATCATTTATTCAGAAAATGAACCAGTTCACGTCACGATTGTTTAATAGCCTATTGACGGGAAAAGAAAGGCACGAAACTGCGGTCGTCGACAAATTATATAGCCTATTCTACTTCTCAATCGCTGCACTTCAAGTTTTTGTTGGATTTTTAACCTCACACGCATTCAAGTGATCAAAATTTTGTGACGCTGAAGCGATGCACTGGGTTGACGTACTTTCCCATATTTCGGAGAGAATGCGATGTTTCTATTTTGGCTGTTATTTTAGAGCTATGCTAAAATTTGGCACACTTTGTTGTAAGACATTCAGAAACCCGTTTTCTTTCAACTACAGGCTTACTTTGGAAGGATATGCCTCCTTTTTAAAAATATCCGGTAAGACTTTTGAAGGCTAAACATCCCAATTAAATGCCCATCTTTAATTGTCCACGATTTGGAGGTTAGATACGTTCGTGTCTCTCGTTAATTGAATAGTAGGCTATATTGTACTATTTGTTGGCTGCATTGGGAATAGACGGATCACCATTAAATAATTTGTAGATAGGCTTGCAACCTTTGCAGAAGTTCAAATTATGTTTATGAGATTTTGATGATGAAGAGGGCGTCGATTGTTTCGCATATTACAAAGATTGTAGTGGAGTGTTCGCCCCTTTACAAAACCACCAGCGGAGAGTTGCCCTTTACTGTTGGGAGAGGTGTCAGTTTTTCCATTGTTTTGACAGCTTAGATGATAGCAGTGTAACTTAGAAAAATTTATGTCAAACCTTATAATCTACCACCCATTCAAATCAATGCCAATCATCACTTGAACCAGTAGCTCCTATTTTTATCAATAGGATATGTCAGGTAGCCAAAATAAAATTCCCAAAGTTCGAGGATGCTACAATGAAGGTTCGAATCTGATTCGCCCGTTCCAAAAGCCGAAGCGTTACGTGTACAATTTACAAACAGTAGTAAAAATTACAAAACTCAACCAGACTTCAGGGATGGAATGAGATGACATGATTCATGGTAGACTGTTTAATGTAAAATTTGACAAATTTTCGTTTGGACTCCAAACTTCTTCAGGTCACAATGATAAAACGATTTTTAAAAAAACATCTAATACAAGTGCGCATGTGTGCGTTATTTTAGAGCCTCTTTCATCCTCGTTTGTGTAAAATTTACAAAACGTTTGCTCTTCTCTGCTCACTCTGTTCCTTTTCTCTCTCTATATATATATATATATATATACAAGGGCGAAGGACGCTCCCTGCTGAAGAGCAAGCAAACATAAAATAGAAGTTTAAAAATAATTTTTTTTAAGAAAAAGAGGGAAAGGGCTTAATGAGAAAATATGATAAACTTTCAGGTGGTCGAAAAGATGGAGCAAGCATTGCTTTCTTGCTTGTATGGACGCTACGCCCGTATATATATATATATATATATATATATATATATCCTTGTCTACTCTTTCTCTATTTCATCCTCATCCACACCCCTGATCTTAGAGTAGGTAAGGTCCAACACCTAGAGTGGGATGCGATTGAAGACTACGAGACAGTGCTAGGCTGAGTATGGTTTACTGATGAAACACACTTTTACCTACGGCCATGACCATAATAAAAAAAACTAGGCCTATAGCCTGGAGCTCCGCAAAGCCTGACAAATTGTAAAAGAGAAATTTCCCTGATTTGAAAGCCACTACCTGGGGCGCCATGAGTCGCCAGCGTATTATCGGATCCTACTTCTTCATGGGCGGAAACACTAACGGTCACCTCTGACCTACCTCAAGATCATGACCAGGTTTGGAAGAGCACTGTTGGAATGGACTTCAGAGCGCAGGTCAGTAAGCGAGATGGTGCTGACCCACACAGCGCAAGAATCGTTCTTCATGGCTGGAGTCGGGGGTCCATTTTGACCAGAGCATCATCAGAGAGCCTCAGGGTCTCCCATAATCCTGATTTCAACCCCCTAGATTTCTACCTTTGGGGGAATCTGAAGGTCTGTCATGGCCTTTTTTAAAAAGAAAAACCAAGAAGCTGTAAGACACTGTTACCACTAGTGTTACAGCTTCCGGCGTGGAACAATTTGAAAAAGACGGAACAATTATCATCAGCAAAGGTAGACAACTGCGTAAATATAAGAAGGGAGCAGTCCGGTACATTATCGTCTCCCATGATACGTAAACTCAAATTACCTGTGTGATAGCCAGTCGGCGATTCCATACTTTAGGTTGCGGGGGGGGAAGAAAAAAAAAGTTTTTAAAAAAAAGAAAAAAAAGAAAGAAAGAAAAGAAAAAAGAAAAAGAAAAGGAGAAAATGTCATTGATTGCCGTAGCCTACTACATCAGCCGCTCATTCTTTTCTTATTGAAATGCAATGTTCGAGTAGGCCTAACTGGCTGGCACTATTTATTGGAACCTTGCGGAAATCGGGGTCTTAACCCTGCCATCGCATGTCTGTTCTTCTATTATACAACTACTGATATCCCCTTCTTTACACGGGATAATATTAATATTCCCTAAATCTACCTCTACAGCAATAGTAGGCCTATCCTTCGCTCTTTTTGGTATTTCTGGTATACTTTTCTCAGTCTTTCTGTGTGTCTCTATCCATGTGTCCCCTACGATTCAGTTCCCCTGTAACCGAAGGAGAAAAAAAACACGATCTCGAGAGACAGGCGGAGACACTACACACTCCAGAATATACACCTCCTCTGTCTATACACCCTGATCTCCTTTTTAACCCCCCCCCCCCCCCCTTTCTCTCTCTCTCACTCTTTCTTTCTTCCCCCCCCCCCCTACCTGTCAGTGCGCCACAAGCGGTATTTATCCTTCTGTCTCAGCCCCAGTGCATTGCCTGCACAGTGCAGCAATGTCACATTCTGCAGATGTCGTACTGGTTCACATTGTTTGTTAAGAGAAAACCTCGCTGGACACCGCGCTGGTCACTTGGTGCTCGGGCATTGCAAGATGACGGGCGTCGAGAACAGGCGGGTCGAGGATACCTCCAGACCAGCTGAAGAAAAATTGGCTGAGGCGGAGACCCGTTAGGTCTACTCGTCCGTGGCAGTTGTGTTGTGATTGTACATCTTAGAGGGCTATGTAGAGTACAATTGAGAAAGAATAGGGAAGCTGTGTAGGCCCTAGAGTTAATGCTATGCAACTTGTGGTGAATATGAATGTTACCTTTTGTACTTAAAATAATATGAGTGGGAGGTAGTTTTGGCTCAATTTTTATTTTAATTGGGGCCCATGCGCCCCGGGAAAGGTGTATTATGTTTAATATTATACAGTCGACTCCTGTTGGGTTTTTTTGTTTTGTTTTTATATATTTTTGATAAGAGACTTGTATGAATGCAGTAAAACTAAGTATTTCGGTGTGGGTTTGAAGCCTCGATTCCCTACTAAAAAAAAAATCAACCAGGAAAATGCCCTGTATCTCCTAAGTCTCAGTACATGTAGTTTGACCCAAGGCACACGCTGTCTCTGGAGCTCCATACATGTACCCACGTTGTAAATCGTTTACTGTATGTGAAGGTAAACGACGTGTAAAATACAAAGTATTACCTGCGCCGGCCACAGGACGATCTAAAGGATGAGCACTTTGAGTAAGTCTTGAACTCATTAATGGTGAGCCGGGATCGCCCGCGGCGTGAAGACAAGACAGGTGGAAGTCGACCTGTCTGTTCGTCGACCGGCACGCACGTGTCAGCCGACTTTTTTTTTTTTGGGGGGGGGGGGGAAGGAGGGAGGTGCTCGTGAGGCGGACGCTGTACCCTCCGACCTAAGGCTTCTTGGGCTGTACACGTACATGTACTTATACGGATTTTTGCCTGGGTTGGCCCAGACAGGCAGGGTCGAAGTAGCCCGTCTCTAGTGTTGCAGGGGACGTGAAACTGGTAACCAAGCCAAAAAATAATTTACAACACTCAATCTACCACATGTACTACTGCTGCCTCTATGTCTTGCTGCTTCCTCTCGCCTTTTCCCTGAAAACAAAATCGCTCTTTTCGCTAATTTATGTATTTTATTTGTCTTATATTGTTATGAATTGTGTCTTATGTGTGATAACTGTCTGGCTTCTGTGATACGTAGGAATGGGCTTGATGCGTGGATGTGATTGGTAGAGGATAGGGCCTGGGGAAAACACAGGGAGAGAGAGAGAGAGAGAGAGAGAGAGAGAGAGAGAGAGAGAGAGAGAGAGAGAGAGAGAGGGGGGGGGGGGCTGTTGTTGACAAGATGATCGGAGAGTTTTATGTGTCACTCACCTTCAAGTATGTACATGTACATACATTTAATCTGATTTCTAAATCTACCTGCCGTGTTCACCTCTCAGCACCAGGGAAACATCATCTCACTCTCAGGGAACGGGGTCAGAGTGTCATTCATGCGTGGTCTCTTGGTGTAGGCCCTTCCTCCGTATGGCGTGTACATGTACTCACGTGTGAAGAGCTGACTGGACCGTAGTAACAACTCCCAGGCTCACACAGGGGAAAAAAGGGGTCGCAGAGTGCAATAAGATGTTGACAACCGCTGGTACTGTCATCGGGGACATAGATTCAAAACTCATAACGCCCCCCCCCCCCCCCGACACACACAAACCGCCACCATCGGCTAAAACAGCCAAAGAAGCTGGTGCCTCTTTAAACAATTAACCACCACCATCACCACTCCCCCCCCCCCACTCCCCAATTGCCCCCACATAACTCAATATGATGGTACGTCACTATGTGCCTCATAGTAAGTATAAGTTTGTAATTGAGCACATTGAAGACATATTGTTTTGTTTGATGAGTGTGCCGGCTACTCTCTTTATTGGTTTCTTTGGACCCCGTGTGGGTAGTTATTTTGACTACATTGTACACTTATTTTTTTTTACTTGCACCCAGGGTATTTATAGTACCTGGCAATGACGTGTCTCAGTCAGCAAATTGATCTTGAGCACCACATAAGTCGTCTTAAGTCTTAGTTGGTTTTGGCTTAGCGCCTCTTGCAACACTGTAAGGTCATTAAAGAGGCGGGACCTCCGAATTTTACGTCCATCGCCTATACAAAGCAAGTCGTCTTGTTAGAATGCTATTCACTTGTGTGATAAGATCTTTCCTGAGATCATCATAGTTCAATTGTTTCAAAATGGGTTAAGTATATGCAATAGGGGTAGTTGTGGCTTCATGTCGGGCCATTTCCTTCAAGACATTGACTTTAAATACCCGGCATAGAGGGCTAGATGGCATCTTTTCTTTTTCTTTTTTATCTTTTCTTTAAATCGAGCCAATGAACCCGATCTTTCTATTTCGATGAGAGACTGGGCTCTAGTACAATTCAATGTATTTATTTCTGTGGCGAAGCTCAAACGATGCCCGTGCAGTCCGGGTTCACAACTTTTCCAATAGCGACTCAATCCGGACACATTTGTCGCCCAGCAGTTTAGCGTCCGTATCGGAACGCGGAGACCTTGGGATCGAATCCTGGGTGATCACAGAGATATTTTTTTTCGAGTTTGTATTGTTTTGACCCCCTTACTATCGGAAGTTGATGATGTTGTAATCGGCGCCCTCATCTCTTGAATGACCAAACAATTATAATTGCAAGGGCGTTTAACCCAAACCAAAAACAACACAACAGTGATTGTTTTCGAGCTGCCACGCTCATCAAACCGTAGTCTCGTAGTAATGCAAAATAATGGTGTGTGTGTGTGTGGGGGGGGGGGGGGGGGGTAAGGGGGGATGATGAGCACTGGTGTGTTGGGTGCTTTCAGCATAGATGAAGGGACAGACGAGAGGAAACATTTCAGTGTGGAGGATGGAGATGGAGAAAAAGGTTGTTGGTACTTCATAGCGTTTACATTGGTGTCCTTCTCGTTCGTCAATGGTGAAGAGCGAGCCAATCTAGGACCAAGTCTTGTCTTGTTGACTTATCAAGATTAATCCACTTGAGGTCTTAGAGGGCTGCCTTTTTTTAAATCAATGCAAGAGGGGGAAAAAGTCAAAGGAAGGGAGGAGGGTAAACAACACACCACACCAAACCAAATATTTGCTCTTCTCCAAGAGTAACCTTTTATTTTACCGAATCGCTGTGCTATATTTGCTGTGTATCACCCCTTCCTTTCTTTTCCGTATCTCTCCTTCGTTCACTCACCTTCGTCTCCTCCCTGATACCCCCAAACACACACCCCTCTCTACATCGTTTCCAATATACCAGGATGTCGTTTTTGCACCCAGCATTGTGTCCTGTAAACCAATTACAAATGTACATATATATAATATTACCTGTGTCCCTTAGTTAACAAAATGCAAGCTCATACTTTTTCTGCTGCTTTCACAAAATTCCAGAGGCTTCCCTGCTATATCATCTCTCTCTCTCTCTCTCTCTCTCTCTCTCTCTCCCTCCCTCCCTCCCAGGTGGGTGGTTGGCCGGCGTTCTAGTGTGGTCTACTCTTTAAATACTTCTTTCTATACTATACTATTATTGTCCTTATCTCAGCTGTTTCATGGCGCTGGAATTTCTTTATTGTATCGATAGTGCCGTAAAACCGTACCAAACGAAGGTAAAACGTGCACAGGTTTTAATACCGAGAGGTGGATAAGGAGATGAGTGGCTCTCCAACGGATGTGGTGTTGTGAGTGTGAGGGATCCAATCGGATTCAAACAGGGTGGTGACCGCGGTATAAAAACATGTAGAGAAAACATTACACACCACATCCTGAAAACACAATATAACATAATTTTAATGACAAATATGTCTTCATAAAATGGAAGAAAAGTGAGTAACTATAGAGAAGTATAAATAAATATATAAAACCTCAATATTTGTTAACCTTTGTTCATTTCATGAGGACATTATTATCATTAAAATTATGTTATAGGCCTACTGTGATTTGAGGTTGTGGTGTGTGATTTTTCTCTACAGATTATACCTACACACAAACTTATACATGTACTTTCTTTGGTTATAAATATTAATATTTGTAGCACATTCCTGCTGTCTCCTTATCGGCGCCCCCGCCCCGCCTGCCGGCGATGGCCGTAAAGAAGCCTGAGGTAGTTTTTATTCTCTAGCGCTTGGTGTGGAAAGCCATACCAGGTAGTAAGGGACCGTTAGCCCTTTGCTGTACTGTGTGACTGGTGGAGGTTAGTGGAGAGAGTCGAGGCGGGTAAACACGATGTGGGTCCCTACAGTTTGTGGTTTGGTCTCACTAGTCTCAGTGGTCCCAGGTCTTGAGGGCCAGGGTAGAGGGCACGAGGAGTTGTCTTCATTATGTAGGTCAGTATTTCACTCGAGCACACAGGCTACAGACAAGGGCCACAGATAGAATCTGTTCTGTCAGCCCGACTCGGGGTGTGTGCTCACTGGTCGCCCGAGATCTTGGAAAACTGAATTTTTCTTTCCCTCTCTCTCTCTTTCTCTCCCTCTCTCTCTCTCTCGTTCTCTCTCTCTACCTTTTTTCTACTTCATTTCATTTTTTTTCGCCTCTCTTTTTTCTGTATATTTTAATTTCTCTTTCTCTCTCTCTCTTTCTCTCTCCCTCTCCTTTCTCTCTCTCTCTCTCCCTCCTTTCTCTCTCCTTTCTCTCTCTCTTTGCCCGCCCCCTCTCTCTCTGTGTCTCTTGCCTGTTTTCTTTCTCTCTACCATCTTTCGTTCTGTCTATCTATTCCTCTCTTTCTCTCTCTCTCTCTCTCTCTCTCTCTGACACACTCTCTTTCTTTCACCCCCCCCCCCACACACACACACATACACACCACGCGCTTTCTAAATTATTTCTCTCCTTTCTCTCTGTTGTCACTCTCTCCGGCACACACACATACACACGCGCACTCATTTCTCCTCTAACATTCAAATCTACACATGTATCTCGTTTCTCGATTTTCTTTTCTGTTGAATTTCCATTTCTTCATTCCGTCTGTGCTGTATGATTTCGTATTTGTCCTGTATTTTTACTCTGTTTATTTATTTTTTAAAATGTTTATTATGTTTCTATTTATTTATTTTTATATATTTATTTATTT
>JAUKPP010259759.1:0-11970 GCA_032273245.1 Phyllaplysia taylori
AAAGAATGAAGCGAAAATACTATCTAAGTGGTGAAGAAAGAGTGACGCCCGTACGAAGACGGGTTCTCTACTAGTATATATATATATATATTAAAGAGAGAGAGAGAGAGAAAGAGAAAGAGAGAGAGAGAGAGAGATGAGATAGAGTTGGGGGAGAAGAAAGAAGCAGGAGGGAGCGGGAGAGAGTGAAGGTGAGGCAGAGAGTGGCCCCGACTGTGAACTGCTTCTGTCTTCATATCAACAGAGGGAAAAAACAACAACCCAACAAAACAAAAGAATAATTCAAACCAAAGTAAAAAAAAAAAAGACCCTAAACAATGGCTTCACTTATCATAAACATAGAGATCAATCAAATTAATAAAGAAGTCAAGTGACATTACGCAATAAATCAACCCCCATACCACAAACGAAAATGACGACCTGACTTGAAAAAAAAAAATAAAAAAAAAATTAAGAGCTGAGAGAAAGAAACAAAAGTATCAACGCCTGGCGTGGAGTTTCACGTGGATTTGCACGCCTAGCGAAAACACACACAAAACAAAAAAAGGAAAAGAAAAAGAAATGCGTGCAGCAAATCCTCCAGCAAACAGTTGGCAACGTCTCCAAGTTAATTGCGGGGAATGACAAGCGGCGGCCTAGTCGGCAGCAAACAATTAGGCCGGCTCCGATAGTTCCAACTGACGCAAAACTACTTGACTCCATACACAACTTCCTGACGAATAGAAACTGTGATAACTACACTTCAATCAGTAATGCAGATGTTCTAGATCTGAGTGAAGACTACCTCGGAGATAGTTTATTCTGAGTTGGTAGGCAGCACAGTTCTAGACACAGACCTCTCGGGGAGCGCGGAGCGAGCCATTATATCAAACATTTATTGAGGGCCGGGGGCGGAAGAGAAAATAAAGCTAGCTATCGACTGCCAAAGGGACTCCGTCCAGGCACTGTCGACTTGTGAGTGGAAAATTAGCTCAGCTTTTTCTCCAATCTTTTCTAGTGTTCCGAAAAGAAAATGCCTTAAAGAAAATGCTCCTCCTATGAAACTAAAAGCCGCCCGGATCCATAAAAAACCCAGAAAAAAACCCCAAAAAACAGAGAGAAAGAAAAAGAGAGATCCCAAACCCCAAGACAAACAACAACAAAAAACTCCAGGCATGCTAAGAAGTGCGATTGAATCGATTAGGTCGGCGCGGCCCAATCGTAGAAAAGTACACACACGGAGAAGTTGGCTTGTGCACTGAGAAGTGATCTTATAAACCCCGGGACACTGGATAGTCCATCTCCGATATATAGAAATTATGTACTTAGAATAGATAGATACACCGTAAAAGATCACGAGAGTCAGTACGTCATCACTATCTAAACAGCAGTAGCTTAATTAAAGGTCAATTGTTGTTTTTAGATTCTTAAGGCAATTGGTTGCGAGTTATTAACTGCCACGTAGCTCTATCGCGCAAGACGGAAATGGTCAAAAGAGTTAATTGCACCGCTAATCTCTCGAGCCAGTTCTCATACGGGTGGGCACAAAGTAACATGTAAACTAAAGCGAATCAATTAACTTGTCTTTAGCGAGAACAACTCGGAATGAACATTTATTCACATTTCACAGACCCAATGTGTCACAGGCCCAATGTATATCGCACTGCTGAAACTGCAAAAGAAGCTGGTGCCTCTATAAACCAAATGTCACAAAACGGTGCAAAGGAACAAAGGATTCCCAAGGCTTCCATGCTGCCTTCCCAATGAACTCGGCGTGTCAAAGTTTTCTGTTTGTGCGCAAAGTTTCACAAATTTTCTACTATACTAAGTCAATACAGTCTTCAGGTCGTTTGTGACCTATTAAGACAAAGTCGTATTGTTTTCTTCATGGTCCACATCTCTAAAAAGATGGCAGACGGACAGATTTCTATTGCTACGGTAGTTTATAATTCTAAAAAGACGGACAGATTTCTCTTGCCACGATAGTTCATAATTCTAAAAACACGGACAGATTTCTCTTGCCACGATAGTTCATAATTCTTAAAAGACGGACAGATGCCTCTTGCCACGATAGTTTATAATTCTATAAAGACAGAGGAAAGACGGATTTCTCTTGCCACGATAGTTCATAATTCTAAAAAGAAGGACAGATTTCTCTAGCCATGATAGTTCATAATTCTAAAAAGACGGACAGATGTCTCTTGCCACGATAGTTTATAATTCTAAAAAGACGGACAGATGTCTCTTGCTACGATAGTTTATACATGTAATTCTAAAAAGACGGACAGATTTCTCTTGCCACGATAGTTTATAATTCTAAAAAAGACAGAGGAAAGACAGATTTCTCTTGCCATGATAGTTTATGTCTCTAAAAAAAAGACAGTCGTATGACGTATTTCTCTTGCCACGGTGGTCAAAATTCTAAAGACAGTCGAATATCAGATTGCCACAGTAGTTGACAACTCTTGGTGCGCTACTGGTCCTCAGAGAGAACAAATCTAAAGCAAACGCGCATTTGGTGGACTTGCGACATCACCACCCTGGGTTTAGCTTCTGAGAATAGAAAAGAGCAGGAAGCCTGTTGAGGTTATCAGTACATTCGTGACGTCATTGCTATTTTCATATATTTCCCGCTAAAAAAAAACCTGACTTCAACCCAAAATCTCGCTACATCTGCTGGATATAATATTTGAAATAAATCGATAACGAAGATGTCGTGAGGGTCATTCCATAAAATGTCTTCCGAACTGCATCATAAAATAGGGCATGCGGGTCTTATCTTTGCATGTCAATCTGGCAGAATATCTACAAGATAACCCTTTATTGGTGGCATCCATACAAACGTAACCTGTATGTGACGAACATGTCTTCTCTTAGGTATATCGAATGCCATGGTTCGGCTATTTGCATATCAAGCAGAGGACCCGAGTTCGATTCTGAACTGAAGACCATCATATCTGCGTCTTTCTGCTATGACCCGTCCCTCTCAGCTCCGCTGGATGATTCGTATAACATAGCAGGAAAGTGAAAAGATCGCCTTGAGCACACCGCGTAGAATTTGAGTTTGCAGGGGTATGCTGTGTATATGTGTGTGTCTATGACTCTCTCTCTCTCTCTCTCTCTCTCAGTGTGTGTGTGTGTGTGTGTGTGTGTGTGTGTGTGTTCCAGTGTAAGCCTCTGCGGTCCTGACATCTTTCTACAGCTTCTCTTAGAAACAAATACACCCCATAAAGAGTATTTGTCCCTTGATGATTAGTACACTGCAGGACAGTTTGAAGATCCCATCATTTAGCAAGCCACATCTAAACTGGAAGCTACATTGTACTTGCTTGTGTGCTGTTATGTAAATGCCCGTGTGTTTTGAGGGTCTTTGTGTGTGTGAGTGTATATGTGCGTGTGTGTGTATGTGTGTGTGTGTGTTAATGTGAGCGAGTGTCGGTCTGAGTGTATGTCGGTGTGTGTTCTTGTGTGCCTGTGTATGTCTTTCATCACTCCGGCTGGGTTTCCAATCCAAGCGGTTTCAATCCACATGGACATAAACTATGACATGTACCACGTGCACACATCTGAAAATTGAATGATACCTGAAGACCAGTTACAAATGAAAGACACATTGTGACCACCCACGTGGTTATAACGGCCCAAAGAAGCTGGTACCTCTATAAATAAACAACTCCTAAGTAAAATCGCACTGTGATTGCAAGAGGACATAATGACTTGGCTTGGCACAGTACAATCTATCGGAGCAGGCACTGGCAGACGTCAAGAGACCACGTGGCAGAAGGTTACAATGGTGGCAGACGTCAACAGAGCAAGTGGAGATAACGCAGACGTCAAGGTCAGGCCAGCAGAAGGCAGAGACCGATTCAGAACTAATTTGAAGCCCCCCCCCCCCCTCCTCCTCCCCCCCGGCCAACAAGATTATTGATACCAACCAAAGCTGGGCATTGAGTCGTTTGAGAAAAGTCTGGATAAACAAATTTACGAGTTTATGGACTCAGAAAATTTCAACAAATCTTATTATTTTCCAGAGAAATGTGCGTTTTCTTTTTAAAAACCCCCATAAATACAGCGTTTACGACTAGACACCCAGAGTGTACATATATACAGCTAACCGGTATGGACGATTTTCTCTTTTGAAGTAAAGGAAACAACCGAAAAACCAACTCTCAAAACGACTCTCAAGAGAATGGATTTGCTTTGATATGAAAACGAGTCAAAAAGGGACATCAAAATGTGTAAACTCCCATTGGTAAAGGAGGCTAGGAAGAGAGTTAAGAGTCTTAATTAAGTCGACTAATAGATTACTGGCAAGCTTAGAGCTTACATGATTAATATTCTGTTCGATACTCTCTTAAGATGATTGAAGTAAAAGAATCAAGTATTCGGATTTCGAGCACTCCGAATTGATACCAGAATCAAATTGCGGTTACACAAGTCAAGGTGTCTAATCCCCGCGAACGGTCATCAATCTTGTTCGGTGCAACGCAATCTTTTTCCGTGCACTGCAGTCAAGTGTTTCAGTCAACAGCACAAAGGAACAAACGCAACCCAAGTCCTTCAGCCGACACCGCCGTGGACTGGAGCAAGGGGAACAACTCGAGTTTCAGTCGCTGCTCATTAATCTCATACGCGGTCACTCCCCTTTGCGGCTTTATTGTAATCCGAGTACAAAACAAAAACCACAAGCGTTAAAGACAAAAGTGCCGAGCACGAATCGATAGATTGATGCAGCAAGAAATATTAGCAGATTTTAAAATTGGTTTTAAGACATTTTTAACAAAGTAAGTACATAATAACATGTGGATGTATATTATATTGAAATTAAACAAGACTTGATCACACCAGATCTGCCTCAAACAGCTCCGTGAAGGAAATTGCATGGTGATATCATGAACAGACATCGTCTACATGTAGTGAAGTTGAATACACAGATACCGTAAGGTCCACAGTACAAAAGCAGATTGAAGTAAAGACGGAAGAAGGTGGTGAATGATACTTCAAAGAAAATACCACATTCACTCCAAGATGTGGAGAATATGTGTGATGAGTTCATTATTGAAAGTCATTTTCCTGCCACAAGCAGACGACAGTCATACTAATGTGGCCCAAAGGGAGATGATCTCAGACCAGAGTGATAGAAGGATGCAGAGAGAGTCAAAAGAAATACTGTACATATTTTATTAAAATGCTGGTAATTTAAATCTAAAACACTTACAAAATAAAAGTAAGAGCTCTTCAGATGTGGGATCAGCCAATGGACGGCCAGCTGCAACCCAGTATTTGACAAAATAGTAAGAGAAAGGCAGAGAAACCGTAGGATTGATGCAGATAAAGATGGGAAGGCTGGTAGAGTGGGGAGTTTGAAATAAATAGGCTGATCTAAAATCCATCTTAATTTTTAACTTCTATGACGAGTGGAAACCTTAATCTACCTTGATTTTCTTAAATTCTTTGGCAAAAAGCATTTATCGTCTATTTGAAATCCAGTAAAGAATGCAAGACGTGATAGTCTAGCCATGTAAGCTTCAGGCTTGAAACATATACAGTTGAATAACTCGATCCAATAGCAAAGCAGGAACATAAAAGGTTTGAAAAGTTTGGATTTTTCATCAGCACTGATTCTATCTTTAGAGTGCAGCGAACTCTGGACTTTGGCATGATAGGCAAAGAGCCTAACCATTACACCACAGACACAGGTCTTGTTTATGTGATAGTAATGAAAATTATACAGCAAAACAAACAAAGCAACAGATGGAAGGGACAAAATTGTAAAAAAAACCCACCCACACTGAGCCCTCTCAATGGAGAGACATTACTCATCAGAATAGAAGAGAACTTCTATATGATTTGTCAGTATCATATCATCCAAATACAGAAAACGCAGTGGAGCCATTTACCTCTATTGACAAGACCAGATCCCTGTCTGTTCCCATAAACACTTATGTCATGCAGAGAAAAAGCAAAGAAGACAGTGTAGTGTGAAATTTCAGAAGAAATGAAAGGTACTCACACTTCTAGTGGCACAGGGACTGGCTTTCTGATGTACTTGCTAGTCATGGTCTCAATCATTGGATAGAAACGGATGTTCAAAACTATCCTCTTTCATCTTGATGGGGGAAACACAATTGATGGAAAACACTGGCGTTTGGGACTGTCCCTCACATCTCTCTCTCTGCAGTATCCCGGAGTCCAAGTCAGTCACATATTGCAGGCAAGTATAGCTCTTGACCAGGACAGAAAACAAGACGGAAGTCCTTTGACCGTTCTGATGTATTGAAACACAAGTAGTGTTGAGGTATCAAGATGTCAACTGTATTGTGTAGCTGCAAAACAATAAAAGAAAAAATTTACTCACAATATCCACATGAGGTAGCCTACATATAGTTTATGTATGGTTTATAATGGACTACAGTCCAGGGTTATCAATGAAAAATTCTGTTACAGTAGAGTTACAGGCAACTTGGAGATCCTGTTCTCATATAGAATGCGCTTCAAAATGACAATTCTATAAACTTAACTTCAAACTAATGGCAAGAAAAAAAGACAAATATGTCACATAGAGAAAGGAATTTGAGTGAGCAGATGCTATGAATACATTTCAAACTGTGGTGCTATGTGTAACAGTACCAGAAGCCACAGAGCCTCAGTTTGAGAGAGCATCGTGTTCCAATGGGCTGTCAGCTGACATTTTACATGAAAAAATTCTCTTTCAACTGTGAAATATCACTTAAAAAAAAAAGATGGGTTAGGGGGTTAGGTGTGAGAGGTGCAAATTAGAGTTGGCCTTTTTGTCCCTGACACAACTCTCTGGTGTTTGAAAAAGAGGCAAATAATCCATTACATTCTTTGTTGTACAGTGGTTAGTGCCTGAGAACCCAGTCTGCCTGAATGGGGAGCCACTCCAACACATTGAATTGTTGTGTCTGGGGGAAGTTCTGTAGTAACTCTCATATCGTGTGATCGTTAATAGTTGTTTGTCGTCCGGGTGTGTGTGTGTGAGAGTGGTGTGTATGCGTAGGTGTGTACGCGGGTGTGTTTTTTTTTTTTTTAGCTGTATATGTGTGTGTGTATTTTTGTTCTTTTTCAAAATTTTGGAAGGACTTCTGTAATGAACGACCATGTCTCTAACCCACTTCAAACCCTACACCCATGCTCCTCTGAAACCCTAAGAATCGTGTATGATTAACTATCATATGAATTATTTTAAATGTTTTTTTGTTTTTTCAATATATTATTCTAATAAATTTTTGGAGATAAATTTCAGAATTTCTACTGGCTGCTAGCTGGATTTGAGCCCAGGTACAGCTGACTGACAAAACAACGTTCATACCGACTGGTCTAAGCAGTGATTGGAAGCTGAGATCATACCAATGTGCAGTGTCTTAAGAGTATGAATGATGTCCTGTTTGTGCTATTTTTAGCCATGGTGTTTTTCCAACTTGCCTAATTGGCACCCCTCAAGCCATAAAATAAGAAATTTGGCCATCTATCTGTACCCGTTACAATGACCAAAGAGCTCATAATTAATAAAGTTTATAATAAAGAGATGCACTCTCGGTCTGGATTTGTAAGCGGAAAGAGCAAGATACGCAAAAGAGTTCAATAATTCCTACTCTAGCGCGTTCTACATCATAAGAGAGTAAAAAACTAGAATGATGACGTGGTTGATATGAATCAATATTTATGGCTAATTTATAAGTTTTAGGTTGATAATCATTTTGATGTGATTTTCTGTTTGCTTGTGCACTGTAAAATAAGTGTGTGTCTTGTTCTTTTCGTCTGGTAGCTATTAAGACAAATCTACAGAGAAGCCAGCTTTTTTTGGCCATTTTGGTTTGGACCATAGCAGGGTGGAGCTGAACACTGGGGGACCTTGTCGGATAGGCGCCACGTTTGAAGAAACGCGCTAGGAGTTGGTCATAAAGGGTGGTATGTTGCATCTCTCGGTACTTTTTCTCTCCGCAATGACCACCACAGCATCAGCCAACCTATCAAATTTACTGTTGTTCTAATCTCTACAGTTGCCAAGCCCCCCTGAGCCCCCCCCCCACCAACTATTCCTAGTTTTAAATTTTATCTTTTTATAGTAGGCCTATCTCAGGATTATTGACTCAAGATTTAGATTGGTTGTATGGACTGCACTGGGTAAATCCCGGCCAAACCAGAATCATTAAAAGTTTATCACAACAAACATGGCGGCATCAACTGCTGTTTTGACTCGATCTGAAAAGTGTGCTCCATTAAACCTACATGGATCTTATGTCGCTAAATGACGCTCAATTGTAAAGTTAAAAGTGAACTGAGTAAGTGTGAACAGGTTGAAATTGACGCAATGACGGTAGATTTGACGCTTTGAATCAAACTGGTCGCTCGTTCTATGGAAGTCCTTTCAAAATTTTATTCAAATTTAACCTATTGTATGTCACTACCCATCACGAGGGTCTTTCCGGTATTAGAGCAAATGCAAGAAATGGCGATGGTTGCGATTATGTGCGTATAGATCTAGAAAATTCTTCCTTATATGCACATAAATATGTGCGTGTAGACTCCGCCGAGGAAAACCATACATACAAGAAGCCGTTTGATAGTCATAGGCAGATATTGGGGGAAGTAACTCGAGTCCGAGGTATAAAGATTCAAGCCTGTTGCTGAAAACTGGGCTGGTTTTTACACACCCAATGTGACCAAATTGACACAGAGCATTTGTTTGTAAGGAAAAGGTAGGTTAAGGACTTGGGGAGTGGGTGAGTTTCTACATAAAGAAATTTGTAGACATCAAAATTACTACTTGCTAGGATTCATAAATGATGAATGGGCACACCACTTCCATATTGATGAAGTAAAAGTATTCAATCTTGAAGTAGAAATGGTGATTGTGAAGTTTTGCCGACCATAGTCCACAGGAAGCCAGATTGTTATCAGTAGGCCTACAGCCAAAATCATGTCAATCTGCAAAGATCCAAAAGTTGTTTCAAAGACAACAGCCAGATTTCTGCAAGTCTGTTCGTTCAAGAGATATTTGTTCACTGCACGGCCCCCTTCATTCCGAAAACATGCTAACTTAATACTCGCACCCTGAGAGTGAGAGGTAAGGCTGTCATCCTCAATAACTGTGGTAACCTATTTAGAATTTAGGGCCTATATCCAGTTTGGGAATATAGTGGACGAAACTTCACAATCACCAGAGAAATTCTCTAGATCTATATCTATATCTACTTGAAAAAACAAACCCCCTTTGCAGGTTCCCTGCCTACACTTTGTGAACTAAACTATCACTATCAACCCATCATCATTGTGGTCATTGATGATATGAGGCCCAACAACTTCAACCATAATGAAGCGAAGGGTAAGCGAATGGGACAATGCCCATGCTTTCTACACAGCCCAATAATAACATGAGACATGAGTAGCCCTAAATTGAAATAAATGAGGTGATGCATGCGCCGCTAGATAGTAGTAGATCTAGATATCTAGATCTAGCCTAAACCTAAACAAAGTCAAAAGACTCATCAAGACTCAGCAGAGCCAGAGACTACTCAGCAGACTAGTCAGACTCAGACTCGTAAACATCTCATATATGGGACAACCTTTGGTCCACTTTGGATAGCTTATATGATGTTGTCAACTTCTTTGGCCTGTTGGCTCTCTACTCAGGGCGGATTCACAGTTGCGAAGGCGAAGAGTTCCAAGTGTTCTGTAAATATTGTTGGCCTGGATCACTTGCTTCTGTGGCCAGGCCCAAAAACCCAAAACAAATATGGAGGAAATGGAACTTGAGCATGCGCAAGACCTCCTATGCCGCCCAGAGCTGTAAAAAACCCAAGCTATCACCTGGCAACTAGACACAAATTGTTTTTAATATTGTAAGCGAGATGCCGTTATTCTTCGCGTTCGTTTAATTTCAATGAAGGAATTAATATAAGTGTGGGGGCGAGGACTCCACGGTCTTTCTTTGCACACCTGTCGAACTGAAGTAAAAACAAATCTGTTGTAGTCTGCTTCTGAAGCCATTATTATTACAGACATAAGCCTACATGACATGGGTTGGAGAACGACGTGAAGGGTGATGAGAGCAGTGCTGCTTAGAATAGAGAAGGGAAATTATGAGGGAGAAAACCCCCAAAATAAAACATATTTCACATTGAGGTTAAGGAGAGGAACGATGTGAAAACCTAGGGACTTAGGACCGACTATAAAAAGAAGATGAACGATTGGGGCAATTGTTGAAGAGAGTCAGGCGCAGAGAAAAAGAGAGATGAGCTGAAAGGACGAACCCCAGTAGAAAAAAAAAGCAGATAGTCCGCACTTGGGATAGATCGAACTCCGGTCCTCGGTGTGATAGACGAAGAGCCTAACCGTAGCATCAGAGATGCCGGTGGGAAGGCCCTATGCTCCTACAGATGAGCGGTGGGCATTGCCTTCTGAAAAGGACTTGGTTGCGGGGCTACATAATTTGAGAGGTGCGTGTGTTTGTGTGCGTGTGTGTGTGTGTGTGTGTGTGTGTGTGTGTGTGTGTGTGTGTGTGTGTGTGTGTATGTGTGTGAGAGAGCATGCATAGAGAATTTTTTTAATAATCACACTCTGTTTGAATCCAATTGGATCCCTCACAACACCATCTCCGTTGGAGAGCCACTCATCTCCTTATCCATCTATGTGAATGCACATGTGTAGGCCTATGTGTGTAAGGGGGTAATGTTTTATTTTTGTGTTGGTTTTGCCCACTTTGTAACACTTTGAGGTCATTTTATAGGTTGGGTACTCTGACCTTGCCTGTCAGGAACCAACCTGGACTGAGAGAGATAAACACAGCAAATATTGGAGCAGAGAACATGAGACGGTCATTCAATGAGGAGATCAAACTTCCGTCCTCTGAGCTAGAGGTAAAGAACCTGACCATCGGGCCTACAAACCCCAAAACACCCCGATCTGCCGATCTATGCAAATGTAATGGCCTCCAATCCATAGCGAAAAAAAAAATCGATAAAAGCGACCGTATTTGGAATGCGAACCTTACAATTGCGACTTTATAATCTGCGTGACTCGCTTGGTGCATAGAGAAGCTGATGCTGCAAAGGAACCCGAGCTCAAAACCCACTACAGAGCGCCCACAATATCTTTCTACTTTCTCTTATCTCCAGAAAATAAAGGCCAAAATCGTAGGGCCACACCGCGGCGGTTGTTTTTAGACTACCGGACATTAAATTATTTCAACTCACGAAAAAAATTAGAGGAAGAACTAAAAATAAATATTTGAAGAAAATAAGCTCAGGACATTATCTGCCTGGTCTGGAGGGGTCTTGAGACGACATTACCCTCTTGCAGTATCAAGGGCTTGGCTTTTTGTTTTTGTTTTTATTTATTAAAAAAAATTCGACTCCCAGGTTGCCAAGCCCTATCGGTCGTTAAGACTATTTGAAGGAGGAATAGCCCATATTATAAGCCCCTGGTTGGTAATAACAATACCGACAACATCCATACGGCGTCTGTGGTGTTCTGGTCTTTGCCTATCACGTAGGGTTATTGTTTGGTATCTGTTTTAATGTCCCTCGCAACACTGTAAGGTCACTTAAGGGACGAGCTACTTGGGGCCAACCATGGCTAAAAGGGACGAATGCGAGAAGAAACATACAAATCGCCCGAAAGTAGGAACGAATTGGGGTCTTCCGTGTGATTGGCGAACTGCCTAGCCATTACACGGCAGACACGGCTAGCAGAGGACTGGAGTTCGATCACCACATTGGACGAAGATCTCCGCCTTTCCGTCTCTCTCAGCCCACTCTGATTCGCAGAGGCAGGGTCAAAGTAGAACGTCTCTTGAATGACCTTACAAGTCGCAAGGGACTTAGAAGTAAGAACCAAACCAAGCCCCATTAAAATGGCGTCCAACTGGACATTAACTGTAGCCTAAATATATGGAACTATACATGTAAACCTGCGCTGTGGTGTAATGGTTAGGCTCTTTGCCTTGCATGCGGGAAGACCCTGGAT
>JAUKPP010259770.1:0-11969 GCA_032273245.1 Phyllaplysia taylori
ATACACCCCCACTCCCGCCTAAAAAACAAAACAAAACCCCAAACCCTAATCGAAAGCAGCAGCAGCAGCATCACCCCCACCACCACCACCATTAAGAATAGCGCCGCCTACAACTACAACAATGTCCAAGCAAAGTGGTGAAAATATTTTCGGTGATGGCGGCAGCCGGAAATTTTTTAAAATTAGCCGGAAAACTTTTAACCCTGCGATATTACATGGTAATAATAATATTATTGTGAATCATGAAGAGAATCCTAAGAGAGATAAGGGAGATAATACTGTTAAACGAATCGCAATTTCAGTGATTCCTTCCCATTATCATTGAGGTTTATGTAAAGCAGCGTTTAAGCACCAATCAGTACCATGGTGCCAGCGTCACTCTATTTCTTCTGCGCAGGTTCAGGGGAAAATCTACCTACTCTATATCATAAGCCACAAACATTTTAGGTTTGCAAAGAGCCCTACACTTTGATTGTTGATGCAACTTTGCTTTTTTGTACACATGTTTATGAGACTTTGGTTTCACATTCCTTGCAACACTGTCAGGTCACTAAGGGGCGGGCTACTTTGACCCTGTCCGTCAGGGCTAGCCCGGGCTGAAAGTTGAAAGGATGGGCGCCAGATAAAAGTCTCAGATGCTCATTTGATCTTGGGAATCGAACTCGGGTCCCTGGTGTAATAGGCAAAGAGCTTAGCCCTTGCTTTACAAATCCCGGTGTGTGAGCTTGTGATTCCTAACACAAGTAATAAATGAATACAGTCAAACCTGTCTAAGACGACCATCCAATGTCGAGAAAAAAGTGGTCGTTGAAGACAGGTGGTCGTCTTAGGGAGGGATAATATATAGGAAAATATAATTTGGGAGTTGATAGAAAGTGGTCGTTTGTGCAGGTGGTCGTCTTATACAGGTGATCACTTGAGCAAGTTCAACTGTTCATGAATAAGATCGATACAATAAACAACAACAAAAAAAGCTATAACAACCATTCTGTTTGGTTTGTATATATGTAGGACTTAGTTTATTGCAAGGGTAAATGGCTGTGTAAGGTACACGAAACAGAAGTAACATATACAACAATGGCTAGATACACGGATCAGTCTAAGTCAGGTAATAACCATGTGTGGACTAAAAAGAAACATAAAAACAGAGAAAATACATTTGATATTCTTCAAATCTTCACAAATTACAAAGTATTTCAATATATAATATCTATTTTTCCTGAAGCTTTATCATACTATTATTCATTTACTTGTACTTCAACTATCCATAATATTTGCAATACCATGAGTACAAAATGTACGGTTTCTTTTCCACCTACAATTAATCATAGACATAGAGGACATTAGCAGTGGACAGAAAAGTCTGTTAGTTTATTTCAAAGTTAAAAACTTGTTGGCACAAATTTTATAATCAATTGTAAAGTTAAAAGAATTATTTAGGTCTTCATTATATTATGACTGATCTTCAGCTGGTATAATAGACAATCTTGTGCCTGCGGTAGAATATGCCCTGTGCATTAAATGCAAGGTTACTAAACATCATAGAATCTATTTCAGACTGTCTTTCACGACCATAACTCAAGCAACATTAAGTGAGATTCACTGCCAGAGAAGAATAATGTGCCATGTGATCAAAATAAATTGTGGTGTAATTTGGCATTAGAAATATCCAGGGGACGAAATGAGCGTAAACGTATAAGAAAATTTGGCTTAATATAAGCTTCTTTGACTGTGTGGTTAATAAGTACAAAAACTTCAGCTGTGGATTTCTAAAATCCTCTCATTGCAAGGTTTCACTGATGTGAACTGTCTGATAACCAGAGTCAGAAAGCGCTCCAAAAGACAGCATAATACTCTAAAACCCCCTGTTTTTATCACATATCCTCATCCATTTTCTCTGATGCTTGGGTAAAAACTTAAACTATTGATAACAGAAAAGAGTTTAAAGAACTGCCCTAGCAAAAGAGAACATATACTTGTGACAAAGAGGAGGTGAAAAAAAAAGAAAAAAATCGAATCCACAAAAGAAAAGAACAAACTTCTGTACCAATACCTTGGGGTGACTCGCTCACTCAAATCTCTGGTGAGGCAAAATTGACGACACAAATTTATCACATTGTTTACCCCACATACGAAAATAATAAAATAAGAGTGAAATGGACATGACGGCCATACCTGGGGTGAGACAAAAACACAGACATGTTTGACCAATTTTTCCTCTGTCATCACTAATAAAAGTTAGTGTTATTCAACACAGTTTACAAAAAGCCATCCCCCAGTTTTGTGATTAGCAGTCTAAGTTGTGTCAGTCACTGACAACTGTATAGGGACTAAGACAAAGCAACAACTCAAAAAAGTTTTAATCACTATAATAATAATTATAAACCCGGTAAGGGCTAACCTCATGCCTTTTTTAAAAACTGCCCACAGTTCAAGCAATGAGTAATAATATCAATCAAACACCAAAATATGTTTTAGATAATCATGTGCTCATATGCAGTGCACAGCAGCATACCCTCACCTAAAATGTACTCAACCCCAAGCTCCCATCCGTATACTGGCTTGTGATATACTAATACCACCTTCTTGCATCAATGGGACCAGAATGAATTTAAATGTAAAATATCATACACTAGAGTCTATAAAATTCTACGTGAATGGAGGGACGGTCTATAAGCTGAGACAAAGCTCATGACTGTATGAGACATCCCACAAAGAATTAGGTGTGAATTGGAGAAATTATATAAATCCAGGTTGCAAAAAAAAAAGAGCAATATATTATTTCCTTCACACACTAATAATTCCAAATTTCTGAAACAACCAAGCCAACCCTGCCTAAAACAACATCCCCCCCCCCCCCCCCAAAAAAAAAACCTTAAAAAAGAATATCAAGAAAATAAAAGTTAAAGACTTAAAACATGAAAACCATCACTATACTTGACAGCACAACAGAAATGGTTTGCTGATGGGTTTATCACTGTGAGGAAGAGAAAAGGTACACTGGTTGTGCTGAAAGGAAGAGGGGAGGAGAGGGGGGGAGGGGGGGGGACGGACGAGGGAGACAGAAGTAGAAGATGAGACAAAAAGTGTAAGGTTGGGAAAGAAGAGAAATTTAAATAACAAACTCAGATCTTACTCTTCTATAATCACCAAACAACACTGGAATAAGTGGATCATGGTTGAGGATGCATTGCAGAAACCTCGCCCAGTAAATAGTAAAAGATTGAATCAAAGAAAATTGGAGTTAAAGAGGATGACTAGGTGAAAAATCACAAGAAAAAACACATCCCACCTCAAAGAAACAAATCACCAATAAAAACCAAATAGGAGGATATAGAGAACATCACAAAAAGTCGCAGTCAAATGGGGAGGAGAGTGGTGAAATAAATGCACAGGGCAAGAGTGGAAACAAAACAAAAATGAGAAAAAGTTAAGATATTAGACATCCGAAGATTGCATTATGTATTTACAGATGACCAAGATCAGTGTACAATGTATCAGTGGATTACAAGGATAAGTGTACAATGTATCCACAGATTATCAGGATAAGTGTACAATGTATCCGCAGATTACCAGGATAAGTGTACAATGTATCCGAGGATTACCAGGATAAGTGTACAATTTATTCAAAGACTGCCAGGATAAGTGTACCATGTATCTGCAGATTAGCAGGATAAGTGTACAATGTATCCGAGGATTACCAGGATAAGTGTACCATGTATCCGCAGATTACCAGGATAAGTGTACAATGTATCCAAAGACTACCAGGATAAGTGTACCATGTATCCTCAGATTAGCAGGATAAAAGTACCATGTATCCGCAGATTAGCAGGATAAAAGTACAACACATTTACAAATCCTCTTGGAGCTTTGATGACTTTGCACAAATGACAATATGGGAAACACCATAAGCTCTTAGGTTTCCAAAGATCACAACTCTTGCAGTTTGGCACACATCGCAGATTGTCACAACAAAATGTCGTAAAAAATGTGAAAGTTAATAGCAGATCCAGTCCATCAGATTCAAGTAGTGTAGTAAAACTTTTTTTTGTATCTCAAAAGCATACTGAAGTTCTATCACAACGTAAAATGCACAGATCTGAACATTTGATGACTGCTTGCATTCAAGGGTGGTGCAATAAATTGTTCACTGGTAGCAACAAATTGAATGTGGGAATAATCAAGTGATATTGATTTGATAAAGGAGAAAGAAAAACATTTTAAAAAACGAAATGTGTCACAATTTGTCATATTTTTCAAACAAAAAATTTACTATATAAGCGCCCAGTGACCACAAAGGGTTAGGTAATTTGTAACTCTCTTATGAGGAAAGAGACTTTCTCAATGATTTGCCTGCAGACAAATAGAGCCAATTTGTCCTTTTAGAAGCAGTAACTGCATAGTATTTACTGGCATTTTTTCACTCTTTCCCTTTCATGAGGGCAAGAGAGGCATCTGTAAGTGAGGTTGGAACCTGTTTTAAGTTTTAAGACTCTTAGCAAAAAATATCCTTGAACATGTCAGAGAAATATGGTTCAGTCCAGGACGAGGGTCTTTGCCTTGCACTTTTGGCATTCCCATCCGATGATTTTGGCAAGTCAACACAATCTGCTGCATTGACCTATCATGCAGTGAATGTCTGGACTACATTTCATTGTAGAAAAAGATTACCCTCTCTTGCACTAAAACCAAAAAGGCAAATATTACCATGTGACAGAGAACCATTACAGAACGGAGCAGATAAAAAAAAAAAAGTCAAGTGGATAAACAAAAATGGTATGAGTAGAAAGGCAAAACTTTTACCCGATCACAGTCGCGTGGTGCTATAGGAGAGCATGTGGAATAGAGTCACAACAGAGAAACAAGTTAAGTGTCCAGACAGATGAAAAGAGAACTGACAGTAACAACAATCAGAATCAATGGGACTCAACAAAATAAGTGGGGAAATGTCTCGGGGCAGCATCACAAGCCAAAGTGTTTTTTGTGCAGCACTTTCCAGTGTGTCTTGGGGATTCGCAGAGTGCTGAACAGGGCAAGAGAAACTTGAGAGGGGACAAAAAGAGTCACAGCAAAAATCAGAAACAAAAGCCAAAAAATAAGGGACATGAGTGCCATAATGTCAGTCTTGTATTATCACAAAAATAAATAATTAAATAAAAAAAAGGAGACATTGAGTTAATAATTATCAGAATTCATATCACTGCCTGCACTGTGCATGCATTCTACTCATATCACACACACACAAAATATGGAGTTAAATTACGCAGGTCATTGAACAACACGTAATAACCCTTGCACCTTGAGAATTCTTTCTGTAGAGCAGGTAAAACCACGTGCAACTCACACACATAGCTTATGACTATGCAGACAAGAGTAACAAAACAGTTCATGAAAATGGTGGTTTAAAAGTCATGGCAACATAATGGATGAACAAGTAAAGTAAGTGTAGTACACTATTGTATGGCAAAGAATAGTGCACGAGTGATTTTCTGTGCAGTATGTTAATCTTTTGGCTTTGATACAAAGGCATAATCACTGACTAAACTACTGTCTAAGAAAGCTACAGAACAGTGAGTGTATGACTGAATAATCACACAGGGTTTACCTAACCATAGACTAGCAGCACACCATGCACACTTGTGAGCAAAACTTACTCACCTATATGCAACCTCTTGGATAAAGTTTGGGGTAAAACTAACTTCCAAAATTGACCCGTTTCACGTAGCATCTATAATACGCAGTAAATTTTTTCAATTCAAAGGCTCAGCATTAGTGAAATTAGGTATAGTATGCAATCCCTCATAATATTAAATAGGATCGATATAATCCATAGACATGAGACTGTAGTGTTTCATGACAGGAATCACAAACAAGAGGAAATAATGTCAAGTAATGTTCAGTTTTGTAAGGATTTCAATGACAGGATTATGATCTGTTATACCCATCTATTTGTTCACTTTGCTTTAACCCTATGTTTCTTGTATATCACAAACGTAGCTTATTTTGTTAAGCGTAATTGGAGAACAACCCCTTTTAAAAGTAGGTGGGATCACATCAGTTTTTAAAAATTTAAAAATTCAAATGTTCATATATCACAAAGTAAAATTATATTCATAAGCATGGCGGGGGGGGGGGGGGGGGCAAAAAAAAAAACAACAACAACAACAACAACCAAATGAAAGTCTACAAAAAAGATAGCTCTTAAAGTTATTCTCCTGTCTTCATGTACTAATTGAAGTAAAGAAGATTCATTTCACTCTATCCATGACACTACTAGTGTTAACACCATTTATTTGTTGAATGCATGGCAGTCTTTTATTTGATGACAACCGATGTCACAATAAAATTAAAGCCTTCCTTCAATTACCAAAGCGAAAGTTCCCTGCGCAGTTCAAATTGTCTAGGGTTGAATGTATCATCAGCATGAAAACTTGAGTACATCAGAGAAAGAGGTTCATAGGGTAGGAAGAGGAGAACACACAAAACTTGTCACTCTTCTATGCTACATCTCACACACAAAATAATGTTTTTGATTATACACTGGCACATGATGTAAACAACAAGCTCTTTATACAGGACTAGTGGAAATGTATTATCACATGACTTGATACAAATGAGCATTAACATGAATCATCAATGACTTAAATATGTTATGAAGTGCACAAAAAAATTATCAATATTGATTTCATTAAATATGGGACTTGTGTCAACCAGTATTCTCAATGGCATTTGTTTACTCACTGAAACTGATGACAGCAATGAATGGATGAACATGTTAAAAGAATAGCTTCAATGAAAACAAACTAAAAGTCTAAAAAGTTTGTAAAAGCAAGTACACGTATGTCAAGTTGGTCTCAAAGACAAATCTGAGGTTGAAATCAGTATTCAGCAAAGTTTCATTGCAGGCTCTACAACATCCTTATTGTGTTTGTAAATCTTTCTGTACAGCACACATAAACAAATACAACACCGGTAAATGTTTAAAGCGCTCGTGTTGCAAAGACAATATAGTCTAGAAACTGCTGCCAAAAAAAATGTGCTTGTCCAGTTCATTTTCTTGTTATGTTTGCCAAGTTCAAACAATAGCAGAGTTGTAAGTGGTGTGATATTGTCTATTTTTGTGACACTAAGACTCCAAAAGAGTTCTATAAAGTGGCAGTCAGTGCAGAATATCTCCCGGTGTACCAAGATATCTCCTACAACACTTACTTTTGAGTTAGTCATACTATACAAAAGCACTTATGTAGTCATGTTTAAAGTATTGTATGTGGCTGAAAGAAAATTATTTGGATGTTACCTTTACAATTCTCATTAGTTGTGTGAGCAGGATCCCTGTTGATCCATATAATATGTAGAAATATCCTTAGTTTCTTAACTATTGGATAAAAACCAATTTGTTTCCCTTTTAGCACAAAATGCACAACAGTCTGACAATGAGTTACTACAAGTAAACAAGTGGCTGCATGCATGTAACACACATAGACTACCCAGTAAGTTGGTCTTACGGTCTAGTAGGTCGTTGCCACTACACCTAGGTGTATTTTAGATGGATTTGGCATGCATGAAAGTTGGCGGCTATACACAGAGTATGTCTCATTAGTAGACCTCACCCTCTGGCGTAAGTTTGTGGAAGACTTACACTGGGTGTAAGGGAATTTATGCATGGTGCAAACTTGCAGTGTTTGTGCATCCGAAAATTATTATTACGCCTAGGTGCAGCGTTCTACGCAGTCATAAGGTTACATGCCGAGTTTGATGCATACAGCCAAATGTAGTAAAACCTAAGCTACCTGAGCAAACAAAGAAACATGGTCCAAACAGAATTCCATGACTTTTTTTACAATGATATACGCCTTTAGATATGTTTTTCAGGAAATGGAATAAAATGTTGTTGAGTGTTATGAGCAAATACAGCAGGTGATGGGGACGCTGTAAGGTCATTTAAGAGACGGGCTACTTCGACCCTGCCTGTCAGAGCCAACCCGGACTGAGAGGGATTAAATCCCAGCAGAAAAAAACCCAGATTGTACGCGACCGGGGATCGATCTAGGGTCTTGTCGCTGTGAGAAATCAATCTTTGGTATCTGCTATGAACAATGCAATATTTTGTCAGTGACATCTGCAGCACGTGGTGATGTCTTCAATTCAATAATTCACATAGACATGTTACATGAGTATTGCTCATGAGGTAACGAGGCCGTAAGGAAACATATGTTTTACTAATAACACCAGCTAAGAATCTATCCAGAGTTTTTAATCTGTATCTTGGTGCAAACTGAGCAAAAATGAAAATATATCACCATTTTCATGACTGTTCCCAGCAATCTGAATTCTACACTTAAAATTTTTGCTTGTTTGAGTTACCTTGAAGCTCAGTATTGCATAAAGAGAGCATTCTCATGATTGAGGGTTTAAACAAATATAAAAACAATAAACAGTATTATTTTATTGGGATGATGTCAGTTTTCAATTGGCTGGAAATGACAAAATCCTGCAAGCTTTATTTTAAGAATTTGTAGGAAGTATTTATCAGAACTCATCATTACCATTGCTTATCTAAAGTGATTCTGGCATAAAGATCTAAAAGTGGTAGTAGTAGTAGTAAGGAGTGGGTTATTTATAGAGGCGCCAGCCTCAGCTGTTTTAGCCTCATATCTAAAAGTGAAGACCCAATCCTAGATCAATCAAGTATGAGCTTTTCTAAAAAATGGCAGATAACGACTTGAACCTAAGAAAAAACAACAACAAAAAATGTAAAAGATAAGCACCAGTAATTGTAGCAACTTTTGACAGGAAAGTGAGCTTTGTCTGTTTCAGTACACCATTTCTAGCCTTGCAGCACACTCCCTGCTCCTGGTTCAACTAATAACTATTATTGGTGACAATATGCTACAAGGGCTAGGTCCTATCACCTAACAATTTCTACACACAAATATAATGAGTAGAAGAAGCCTAAGTGCACTGAGCAAATACGGTGGAATCACTGTTATCCAATTGCTACGGATTTCCAAAATAAAGGCATGAGATTGTTCACATGCAATGTCAACTTTCTTACATAATGGGACTGTGGTAATGCAAGCATATAGTTTCATTTGCCAATAGGACTTATTATGAGTCAACATTGTAATGAAAATATGAGATCAACTCAATAGGAGTGATAAACAAAATTTACTAGGTTCTCTAACAAGTGCTAAGGAAGCTCTCTATGATGACGAGTATTCTGACACTGCTGATAACCTGGCAAACAGTACATTTTATTCACCTGTTGTGGTGGTGAAATATTAGTTGATGTGCAACAAGTAGAACTTCATAAGCATAAATACCTCTCTCAATGGGCTCTCTGACACTTCAATATGATAAAAAAATATATTTCACGATAGAACAAGAATATGTATGTGTGAAAATCGTTTAAACCTCTGTTTGTAATTAGGCATTAACAGATCTTAGCAGCCATCCAATCACTTGGCATTCAGTCCAACTTTGATGAAATGTATGCAGTATCACATGAAATCAGTAGCTCGTCAAAACAACAGAAATGGAGTTTTCAATGGCAGAGCACATTTCATAGTGACTCGTTTTTGTGTCCTAATACCTTCTATCCCTTTAAAACATGCTGCAGGGAACACAGTACTTCAAAATGCTATCTAAAAGAAAAAATATGTTGTTTTCAAGGCGCAAAACTATAACTCAAACTTTCAAAATTTTCCCTTTTGACAGCAGATGCTGCAACTTTCTCAAATCGCAAATATTTTTTACTGCTAACCAAGGAAGATAAACAATTTTTCACCAAAGGCAAGAGAGGTGCAAAAGCTTTAATGTAATACCAATAACTCCATGTGGGCAAACTTTGACGAGTGCCTGATTTCATTGCCTTGTGACACATATATGATGCTGTGCAGCTTCAGTCACAGTACTGAATTCAATAGGGACACAAAACAAAACAACCACATCTGTCTTAATGTGACATGGCACTGTCCAAAAATAAACATGAAAATCTTCATCTTTTCAGTTGCTCATGGGATGATTGAAAAAGTTGACAAACTGAACATGAGTGAATAGTTTGTATATACAGAAGTACTGCATTGATCATCAAATTTTTTTCTCTCAGGAAGTAAACTTAAACACAATCACCAGGCAAGCAATTAATGTTAAACCAACATGTACAGCTAAGAGAAACAAATCTTTGCTATCATTTGCAGAGTATTCACGTTTGCTTCATTTGACTTGGACAATACATACACGAAAAGCTAAAATCAGATCTTTTTCAAAATTTGTAAACTGAATGTAAAAATTAGTGAGATCCAATATAGATATTCAACAACTTATCAAAGCAGGACGGTAGATAAAAAAAAAGAGTTAGAGGAAAAATACAACTTTCAGGAACTGACACAGAAAATGTTAATGTAGAAAAAGAATAATCACAAACAATAGAGAAGTTACTTCATATGGTGTAAAAAACCAGCTTTACAGAAATCAAAGAGTAAAGAGTGATAATATTTGTTCATGAAAGAGAAATCAATACAACGCAACATCTTCTTCACCCCTCGCATGCCATAAGTAATGAGATATCAGAATATAGAAAAAGGGGTGACAAAAAAATATACAGTAGTCTTGGGTCAGAACTTAGAACTGCAGGACAGGGGTTCTAGCAGTGCATATCATCAGAATTACAGAGTGCAACTAATCACAGCCGCATCAGTTTGCAGGGTAGAAGAATAACTCAGTCCCACACAAAGGCCCTCCTGGTGATTCACAGATATTGGTACAGAACACACAAGCATGAGGAAAATGGGAGGATGCAACCAAACATGGCTTGATTCAACATGCCTTTAATAAATAACATGCGGTCGTACTAAGACTGGGGCATAAAAGTTGAAAGTCATTCATCAGAATACTCTCCAGCATTTTCACTTTTTAACCCTACAGCTGTGTGGGGTGGAAATAACACTTTTTGATTGCCTCAAAATCATCACGAAATTAAATATTCTGAAAGAAAACTTTCCTGAACACAGGAAATTGGTGTTGATTTTTCTTTTACTTCATTTCAAGAATCATTTGTCATTTATAAATTTCACAGAAAGAGAAATCATTGATCAGACAGCAAGATTTATGACCAGAGAAAAACAATGGTGGAGTACGAGATATATCTTGCCTCTGATAAAACCCAAAATGGATGTACATACATTACCCGCTTTGATCTTCAGCAACAAGCTCAGCGGAGAGATGTCACAACCCCTCATCCTCCCTAGCGTTGGAGCAATATTGGGAATCATGCAGCGATTTGGTTCCACTTGTTAAGAATCTTGCTCTTTGTCATCCCATCCCCTATTCTACTTTGCAATTTCTACTTGCAGTTATACTGCTCTCTATCTTATCCCCCCTCACGCCTGCGATGCGAAAGACAAATCTCCCTATTGTTCAAAGACAGCATAATAAAGGGAATATACAAAATATGACATTCAGCACCTTGGCGAGTTCGTTACAGATTTTCATGACAACAAACAAAAACAGAAACTGTGAAGTAGAAATGCATATATATTTTTACAAAACCTACATTCACAAAACAAAATGGATGAAACACAGCAAAGTCTTAAACTCTCCACTTTTCCTATCACTCGTCACTGGAACTTCTGGAAAAGCACGCTGGGAACTTCCACTGCTTGGACCCCCCGATGGCCCTTAGGGCTAGCCACTCCTGCATGTTGGGGACAGAGCAGACGTCAGTCTCCTCCTCCTGGGTCAGCTGCGGGTTTGCTCGCTGTGACTTATGGGCACCGTTACCCATGGTTATTGCACTTGTTGTTGCTATGGAGGGCGTGGGTGGAGAGCTCGCGGTGGTGCTGGGCTCTGGAGAGGGGACAGAGGCAGCCGTGTCACACACTAGACAATGGCATCACCAGAGCAAGGAGAGGGGGGGGGGGGGGTGAAGGGTTAATCGTTAATTAAATATGAAAAAGGTTGAAGTAAGG
>JAUKPP010259781.1:0-11968 GCA_032273245.1 Phyllaplysia taylori
TCTCGACATCTCGTTGTATCCAAGTTTCACTGTATCTCAGGTCGTCTCACAGTCTCGACATCTCGCTGTATCCAAGTTTCACTGTATCTCAGGTCGTCCCACAGTCTCGACATCTCGTTGTATCCAAGTTTCACCGTATCCCAGGTCGTCTCACAGTCTCGACATCTCGTTGTATCCAAGTTTCACCGTATCTCAGGTCGTCCCACAGTCTCGACATCTCGCTGTATCCAAGTTTCACCGTATCTCAGGTCGTCCCACAGTCTCGACATCTCGCTGTATCCAAGTCTCACCGTATCTCAGGTCGTCCCACAATCTCGACATCTCGTTGTATCCAAGTCTCACCGTATCTCAGGTCGTCCCACAATCTCGACATCTCGTTGTATCCAAGTTTCACTGTATCTCAGGTCGTCCCACAATCTCGACATCTCGTTGTATCCAAGTTTCACCGTATCTCAGGTCGTCCCACAGTTTCGACATCTCCTTGTATCCAAGTTTCACTGTATCTCAGGCCATCCCAGCGAGTTAGGCTTTCGTCTGCTCCTTCAGTAATTTCCTCAAGATTGGCTGCTTCGCCATCAACTGCTTCACGTGATCCACTGAGCACTTCAAGGCAGCCAGCAAAATAGCCCTCGGCACCACCTGAAATAGAGATATGTGTCGCGACTCCATGAATCAGGTGCTCGTCTAGAGAAGGGGAAGGAAGTCATCTTTATTATTATTGAATGCACGCACCTCGCTACATCAGGACAGCATTGCTTCCACCGACCCCAACCATCAAAAACTGTTTATTCGCTTCAACAGCCCAACTAAAGAAAACAGCTAAATATCACCAAATGGCACTGGCTGCTGAAAAAGGACGAATGTCCAGCAGTCTGGGTTCAGTGAAGTAAAGTCAGTATCCTTTCAGTGTCTGACAATTTATTAATATAAATGCTTTTTAGTTTTTTTAGAATTAATTTCCTCTACATCCGTTTAAAAATACTTTTCAGGTCCAGTTCTAGTCCAGAATGTGGTGTACACAAGGTGGAGGGGAATAAAGACATGATAAATAAGGCATTGAAACACCCCATACCTGAAATATAAGATGAGATAAGATAAGATATACTTTATTGATCCACCAGAAGAGGAAATTTGCTCTGTGCCTGTTGGCTTCTACACATTGCATATACGAGTGTATCATAGGTTACTTCATCCCCAATACGAAAAACCATCATTTACTTATGATCCCTACATTGATGGAGATATAGCATGTGAAATCTCGGTAAGAAGCCTTTCCTTGTTTGACATCCCCCCCAGCTGTCTCATTCTAATTTCTTCTTTTTATCCTTCTCCACATCATGATACCATAATCGTTGTTCTACTTTACAACCCTGTCACACCCACATACGCCACACATCATTCAATGTCACATTTTCTCTAACTTGTCCAAGTGTGTCTTGGTTTTACACCGTTTACAACACTGAAAGGTTATCTACAAGGCAGCAGCTTTGATCGCACCATCAGAACCAGTCTGTAGTAAGTGAAATATAAAAAATACCCGCGCTATACTCAATCCGAGTTTTCTGCGTGAAAAGTAAACAGCCTACCCACTAGACCATAGCCGCTGGTTACCTTATCATCACTGTGTGCCGAAGCCTTGATGTGCTCCTCTATGCTCGAGGACCTCTGAGCCTCACTTGGTTTGTCCACTCCGTAGATTGATTTCAGCAGACTCACGTAGCAGTCGTCCTCACTCGCACCAGAATATTTCTGCAGCACATGATATCAGGGAAAAAGATCTTAGACGAGATAGATCATCATCAAAACAACAATAACAATGGTAATAAAATGGATTTACAGAGGATTCCCTTGGCTCACAAGCAGGCTCTATAACTGCTATAAGTGTTACCCGGCGCTGTGGTGTAATGGTTAGGCTCTTCGGCTGTCATGCGGAAGACCCCGGTTCGATCCCCGATCGTGGATGATCTAGGGCTTTTTCTGCTGGGATTTTTTCCCTCTCAGCCCCGGTTGGCCTTGGCAGGCAGGGTCGAAGTAGCCTGTCTCTTAAATGACCTTACAGTGTTACAGGGGATGTAAAACTGGTAACTAAACTAGAACCAAGTGTTAGCTCTACAAGCGCTACCATCTCTTCTAACCCTGGCAAAGCCAAAAACTTTCTTACACAGTGTCAACTTTCCTGGATGATAAGAGAAAAATTGTGTAACGTGTTGCTCTAATGAACACAATGTTGGGGCCAGGCTGGGATACGAACCGCAACCTCACAGTAACAAGTCCAGAAATCTAACTACTACATTTTTTGTACTAAGAGAGACAAAAAGTGAGGAAAGACAGAGAAAGAGAGCGATAGAAAGAAAAAGAGAGGGAGAGACAGAGAGAGGGAGGAAGTTTGAAAGGGACTGAAAAGAGAAAAATCTTAGCTTAGATCAATAAAGTATATCTTATATTATCTTACAAGGGGCATAAAACAAAACCCCAACAAACCTGTATGATTCCGAGAGCCCGATGGAAGAGTTTATTGTTGCTGACTTTCACATCAATCATCATGTTGTTGAGCACCTTCCCCTTGAGGACGTGGGCGCCCGTGGAGATGCTGTTGAGCACCCACTTCAGAGCGATCTCTTGGAGCAGGCGGAGGATGACGTCTTTGGCAGGTTCAGAGGTCAAGGTCGTCAAGGTTGAAATGTCAAGGTCAATGCCAACCACAGCTGTGAAACTTTCAAAGGAGCTCAGCACACCAAGAGACTGGAGACAGAAGAGAAACAATTAGACCAACAACATAGGAAACATCAATGTGATGGAATTGGGAAATATGACAAGGTACTAAGAAAATGATGTTTCAGTATTTCTAAGATGAGTTAGTGTTCTCTCAAGTGTGGTTACTAGCAAGATGATTGGGCTTTTATTTGAAACAAAAATCCCAAAATCAATTGCTCCCCTTAGCCCAATTTTTTTTTTTTTTTTTTTTTTCCTGTATAGATCTAAAGCAGAAATAATAGCAGTAGTTGTTTATAGATGAAAAAATAAATGTCCTGAATAGTGTGAACGTTTCTGGCTCAACTACTATGCAGAAAGTGTCATAGGATTCCAGGTGTGATAGAGGAATGGGGAAGGGGGGGGGGGGGGGGGGGATTTATATACATGTTTGAAGATTTTCTTATGACGCCTATTTGCTATGGGATGGGGTTGTGGAGAACAAGGTATCTTTCAAAGCATCAGTGGCTGGTCGGTCTAGGTTTAACAACACTTGCAACACTGTCATGTAAGATCATTTCAGTGGTAGGACTAAGAAATAAGTGGGAATACTTTGAAACTTAGCAGCTGAAAATTGAAATTTTGAATTAAATGTTGTACAGCGGGACACTTAAATTTCGGACAACGAATTCTGAGCAATGAGAAGTAAAATGCTAATGACAAAGTAAATAAAAAACTGATCAAAGGGTCAGGGTTAGGGCACTTACTGGGTCTGGGTTAGGGTTAGGGTCAGGGTCAGGGTTAAGGTTAAGGTTAGGGTTAGGGTTAAGGTTAAGGTTAGGGTCAGGGTCAGGGTTAGGGTCAGGGTTAGGGTTAAGGTTAATGTTAAGGTTAGGGTTAGGGTTAGGGTTAAGGTTAGGGTCAGGGTCAGGGTTAGGGTTAGGCTCAGAGTCAGGGTTAGGGTCAGGGTTAGGGTTAGGGTCAGGGTTAGGGCACTTACTGGGTCTGTTTGAAAGCACACGTAGACCATCTTACACGGGGCAGATGCGAGAGGGGCGAGGTCAACCTTGTCAAACATATCTGAAAAAAACAAGAGAGCAAATGCATTCAAAAGGCCTCAGTGCAAACGAGCAAACAATGACTCAAGAATTACTGGATATGTTTACAAACAACTGTTCCTACCTAACTTACAGATTCTGACCTACAACGTGACCCCTTGACCTCTTATATCACAAGAGACAGGGACAATGAAGTAACAGGTTTAGATTTTGCAATTAAAATTGATGTCTTTTCATTGATCAAACTTAATATTTTGTTGTCAGTAAATTCACCCAGCCAGTCACTCAGTGCCAGGCCTGAGAAGGCGGATCGCGTCACGGCTGGCTGGGCGTGACTGATAGGGTTCTTTGTCCTTCTGCCTGCCTGACTACAAGTCTTAAAACAAACGATTAATTCCTGACTTCATGAGGGCTTTCAATGTCGGTGAAATCAAACCTGTAAACTGCACCTTTTTTAACAAAAAAAAGCTTTATCATTTATGTCTATATTGATGGAATATGTGAGGCTATGGAGCACTATATCAGGGAGATAACACGAAAGCAAATGATGTGTTGTTATCATCAAGAAAGAAAGAGGAACATTTGAACATGGATCATCTATGTAGGCCTACATCGTAACATTATTGCTACAACTCCCTTTGAATATGTTCAGATAACCTCCTTCACGGACAATGCAGCCTGCTCTGCTTGAAAAAAGTAGCCTATTACTGCACTGAGAGAACTTTTTATATACTATCATGTAACAGCATCAAAAGGTCTTAATCATACAATCAAGGGTACCAGCCCTGTGGTGTAATGGTTAGGCTTTTTGCCTGTCATGCGGAAGACCCCGGTTCGATCCCGAGCACGGACGATTTGGATTTTTTTCCCTCTCAGCCCGGGTCGCCCCTGACAGGCAGGGTCGAAGTAGCCTGTCTCTTAAATGAACTTACAGTGTTGCAGGGGACGCAAAACTGGTAACCAAACTAATCAAGAGTTACCTTCTCCTATCAGCACGATGATGTCATTAGCCGAGATCGTTGGGAGAACGTCTTTTTCAAAGTCATCGATGGATATCCTGTAATGCAGTCCCTGGAAGGAAATTTGACATGAACAAAAGATAATTTTGTGTATCCACTCTTTCTTGTCTCATTCCTTTCTAGCACTCTCTCCCAAGGAGGTTGAAGTACAGGAACTGTGTATTGTTGTTTCTGTATTCCCATGCATGAATGTATTGCATACATTTGTAACTGGCATTGAATAGATGAATCTTATCTCTTCACCTAAAATTTCTTTTCTGAATAAATTAAATTTATCCTTCTTTGTATGATCTAAAAGTAGAAATTCAAAAGCTTCCGGAAAGAAAGTAACTACAAAGAATATAAAATCTCCTGCTGCAGCTCCTTGCAGTACAAAAAAATAATGTAAGAAATCTATCTGACCTCGTTAGAAATGTCTCCATCATTGTTGCCAAGAACAGAAAAGCCGCCCTCAACAAAACCTCGGATGTCGTCTAGAGCTGATGGAAAAAGAATTAAAGTAAAAAGAATTAAGAATAGACCTGATCTAATTCATAATGATAAAAAGTAAATCTATCATATAAAATTTTTTGTTTCACTTAAGTATTTGAGGCTTTATCAACACTATAAGGTCGAGAAAGAGGTCTTGGTCTAACCATCATCATCGGTTTCCCATAAACTACATCATCATCGGTTTCCCATAAACTACATCATCATCGGTTTCCCATAAACTACATCATCATCGGTTTCCGATGGACGACCAAGAAGAAGGACAGTCAGTGTCTGGAAGTGACTTAAAAAAAAAGTAATGCCTCAAAAGAAGAAAGGAGCAGACCGCACCAGAGATCCGACCATCTAGTCAAGAGCAGTTGAACAATGCCTCAGGGGCAATGAGCATCAGATATGTCACCACTATCTCACATGTTGCATTCTAAGACGCAACTTTATCATTGAACACGAGTTACAACTTCTACAGGCTAACACCAACATTTCTCTGAAAAAAAGCAAACAAGGGAGATGATTATTTTAAAAAAGTGAAAGTAAATAAATTGGGAAAACTTGGAAGGGATAAGCTGGAGATGCACGGTGCTGAAATATTGATAGAAAAAATCATTTTCCTGATCCACCCTTTGCATTCTATACTAATATTACAGTAAACACGCTCAACTGGAGATATTCAACTTACAAGCACCATAAGTGGGGGGACACTCGGAGGCATCGATCATTCCCATGAGTCCCAGCCCGTCACAGCCCAGGTAGTAGATGTGACCTCCTGACGTCAAGCTGTGAGGAAAGACGTTACGACACACAAACAATCAGATATTTTTCACCTGCCCTTAGAATAAGTAACCCAAGAAAATTCTAACAACTACAAAAATTACAACACAAAAGAAAATACAATAATAATAATCAATTAGAATAGTACTGGCATAATAATAGGTCTCAAAGTGCGTAAGTTGTGAAATTTCCTGAAAAGTTTTCATTTACCTCCAGGAAAGTGTCTGCACATTTCGAAATAGCTGGTCCTAGTCAAAATAAGATGGTAAAACAAATATCTTGTTAACTAGACAAGGCCTTGAGATTCCGTCGTTTCACGATCTGCATCTAAGTACTTACATAAGAACAGAACAGACAATATGCCTTCAGGCAGATTACTATTTACGAAATCAAGATTGTCAAGCACAGAAACAATACCATATTTCCTGACACACTCATTGTCAAAACACTAAGAAAGTAACACTGATTCCAATTCTGCAATAAACAAACTTCCACTTTTGAATACCAAAAATAATTTTACAGAGGTTTACCTCTGCCATAGGATTTTCAACTTCAGTCACAATTAAACTGAATGTCGGACAAATTTAGTGTTTGCTGCCATCACAATTCAACTGGATGTGGACATATCTAGTATTTGTTAAATTTTGAAATCTCAAGCAAAGAGTCTAATTGTTCAATTGACAGAACAAACTTAGCGCGTTCAGTGACCCACCTATCTCCTGCCATCTGCACGACGGAGGCAATAGACTCGGTCTGGTTGTACACGCTGGTGCAAACGTCCTCATACATCTTGAACAGCAGAGAAATCCTGACAGGTAAAAAAAGCACACGCGTATAGTTAGTGGTGGTGGGACTTGTGTTTAGTCGCTCTATTTCTAAGATGTCAGTGGTAGTGGGACTGTTTTTTCTCATCCACCTTTATTTGGCCTGAACTCGTCCATACCTGACTATACAATTCTGATCTCCAACACCACGAATACCTCTCTACGATGACTAAAAATTAACTGGAGCCAGTTCAATAAAAAATTTGTTGAAACCAAAGGAGCTAGGGTCCTTGAGAATACTTCTAATTTTTTTTCACACAATTTTGTAAACAGATAAGGTTGTCCATTGATATTATATTTACGTTTTTTTACTATACGATTTAGCTTCCATCAAAGCCAAAACAAATACAAGGGAAAAAACTGTCTGAGATCTCACGTTGCTTTGGAGAACTCCTGTATAGCAGCCACAGAGAGCGTCTCAAGCAGAATCCTTGTGGTGCTGCCAGACTTCATCCTGGACGAGCCCGTGATCGGCTCAGGCTGTTGATAATAATAATAATAATAATAATGGTATTTGTATAGTGCCTTCCCTTAAAAAATTTCAAGCTCAAAGCGCTTCACAGAAGAGTTAAATAATTCATAGACTAAAATGACATGGACAATTGTAGAATCACAAAATAACTTTTTCTAAAGATTAAATATCACAATCACTAAAACTCATACATGATACAAATCAATCATCGGTTGATGTGGTGGGAAGAGGACAAAGATACAGATTAGAACATGTTTGTTTTGGTTTGGTTACCAGTTTTACGTCCCCTGAAACACTGTAAGGTCATTTAAGAGACGGGCTACTTCGACCCTACCTGTCAGGGCCAACCCGGGCTGAGAGGAAAAAAATCCCAGCAGAAAAAAAACAGATCGTCCGCACTCGGAATCGAACCGGAGTCTTCCACATGACAGGCGAAGAGCCTAACCATTACACCACAGAGCTGGTCTCCAAGTTTATGACATTCAAGTGTAACAATGGAACGGAAGTGAAGACAAACTTTCCAAAACTGATCAAGTCAAGTCCACAGACATTTAGGTGCTGGTCTCATGGCTCCACCTTTCTTAACAAATATTTTGATGCATAATTGAGTTGTGCCCCTATTCTCAGAACCTAGGAACCGGCGCTGTGGTGTAATGGTTAGGCTCTTTGCCTTGCATGCAGCGGACGATCTGGGGGGGTTTTCTGCTGGGATTATTTTCCCTCTCAGCCCAGGTCAAGGTCGAAGTAGCCCGTCTCTTAAATGACCTTACAGTGTTGCAGGGGACATAAAACTGGTAACCAAAACCATCAGTGCCTAGGTACACCAATACAGTCACTCCCCCCTATGATAGGGTTACAGTCATCCAACATGTAGCTAGGTACATTAATACAGACCTGTAAGTGGCCACCCACAAAATTGTCGGAAAATTTTGTCGGCCCGTAAAGTCAAATGTTGGAGGCTGTCGGAACTTCCGATCACGGTAAAATTGTTGATCCGACAATTGTCAGACTTTTTACAGGTCTGAATATAGTCACTCACCCTAACCGGCACTGTGGTGAAATGGTTAGCCTTTTCACCTGTAATGCGAAAGATCTGAGTTGGATCCCGGTCACAGACCATTTGGGGTTTTTTCAGCTGGGATTTTCCCTCTCAGCCTTGTGGGCCCTGACAGGCAGGGTCGAAGAAGCCCGTTTCTGAAATGACCTTATAGTGTTGCAGGGGATGTAAAAGTGTCAAACAAAACTAAACTTAACTCACTAACCCCTATGATAGGGTTCAGTATAAACCCTTGCCCTGAACTCTCAGCTTTCTCCAGTTCTTTCACAACTGAAACATTAAAAAAAAAAATTTGTCTGGTCTTGCTAAATGAAGTATCATTAACAAAACCGTAAAAAGAAAACATAATTTGACTGATATTAAATGACATGCAGTCTGAAAGCTCTAGTCTGGATTAAAACTCCACAAATCAGTGTCAGTATTGTGTATGAACTTTCATTAGATAGAGAACTAGACAGAAAAACTTAATATAGAAACATTGTAACATTTTGGTGTTAAGAATAAGTGTAAAAGAATCCACTGCTACCATAATTTGGAAACTGTAATGAGGTGACACCAGAGTGGGGGGGGGGGGGGGGAGAGGGGGTAGGAGGGAAACCAGTGGTTAGTAATTGAAAAAATGAAATGCTATTATCAAATCATAAGTTTTCTGTCTGAGGATCACCTAAACCCCATTTCTCCATTCTCTTATCTCTTTTTTCAACGGGGAAATAATATGCAAACTGCGATGCAAAGGTTAAAATATTATTACGTGTGCGCAGATTCATGAGGAAACAGTATTCCATGAGACAAAAAAGCTTTGTACTGCATACATAATAAAACTACACACATGTCATCTGACATCCCTGTAATCATGCACGCGAGTTCCTCAGCCTGAACAGATCAAGTGTGTTCAGATGAAGAACCCAGTGACATTGCCAACAATATGAATCAACATTATCAACAAGAAGCTAATATTTATTTGAACCAAACTCACCATCCAAAAAGGTTTTATCCCAGTTTTGGATCTTTGAATTCCTAAAAACAAAAAACAGCATGCATGAAAGGTCAAATAATTACAAAGTCATTGATGGATTTCAGCTAAATTTAACAATGTCACGCCAAAACTTTACTGATACTACCATTTGTAATTAACTTCTTCACTAATGGACTCACAGCATAAAAATCAGCCAGACAGAAATCCACACAAATTGTTACTAAACCAAGTTATGTGACACTGTGTGAGCTGTCTATACAGCTTCTTTTTTGGATAAGTATTTTAAGGCCTGATTAGGATACAATGGCACAGGAACCAAATATGCTGTGAAAAGTTGGTGTTTCTAGGATCAAGAGACATTATTTTTGCATTACTGCCATTTTTCACTTGAATAACTTACGTGCAATTTGGAAACTTTCTTTATTTCATTCATAAAACTGTCATCTCTGACCAATAGATTCACCTGGCTAGATTAGATGGATTGAATCCTAGTAGGACTGGTATGTAGACATCACGGTGAGAAAGACAGTAATCCATCTGACCCGCCACAAACGGTGCAGACAGTCCGCAGGTAACGCCGATGACGACAACTTTTGACTTGCCTTTGGTAGCCTGAAGAAAAAGAGAAAAAGAGATAGTCTATACGGTAGACTCTGCCTTGACCCTCAACATGTGCGATACAAAGCAACATTCCACTCAAACACTCTCATGATTTGTTTTCCAGTTTACTCCATATAGGCCTAATAAAAATTGATCAGGTTCATGTAAACACACAATTATGAGACTTCCGATTATCATCCATTTAGGCGCAGTCTTCTATATAGATTATTTGATTTTTAACAAATGTTGAATTCTTTAAATTTTAAAATGATGAACCATAACAAAAGATGCATCCATACGAACAAGATTTCAAACCAAACAAAACACAATTAAAACTTGTCATCCGGCACTGTTAACAGTTTACCTTTTCCAAAGCTTGAGCACCAACAATTGGATCGTCTTCTGCCAGTTCTTGTGAGGTGAACAGCGCTCTGTGACAGACAATAGCATTTTGAAATTCTTTTGCTATCCAAACACAATTATTTTGTATTTTTTAGTGTATAGGCATTTGAAACTTGTTCAGATTCACAGCAGTTGTATCCCCACATTGAATGAACATCTCCGTCTCTCTGCTGGGGCCTGAGTTGGCCCTGACTAACTCACCTCTAAATGACCTCACGGTGTTACAAGGGGAGTAAAACCTAAAACAAACCAAACCAAAGTTTTTTTTCTCCTTAATGTAGCATGTTAAGAGGAGACGTTCCTACTGTACACAAACACAAATTTATGTTTTTAGAGCAGACGAGCAGATGCAGCAGCAGCCTACATTAGATCTCAAGCAATTTATCAGGTAAGAATAAACTACAACTGGAGATTGAACACTCAAATGCTCTTCCTCTTCACTCTCAGTCAGATGCACCTCCTACTCTTACGTCACAAAAACTAACAAGATCTTGCATTACTAAAAGGTACACGCTGACTTCAAAAGTATCTTGTTGATAAATACATTGTCTGCATGTTGATAAAGGGAGCAATCCAACATCTCCACATTTTTTTTGCCTCTACTTATATATCATACTTCAAGAGTGACTTTCCACACTCACTAAGGAAAACAATTTCATAAAAGTTTGACTAATAAAAACAAATGCACTTTGCAACAATTACAGTAGAACCTGCTCAAGCAACCACTTGTATAAGACGACCACCTGCACAAACGACCAATTTCCATCGACTCCCAAATTACATTTCTTCTATATATTATACCTCTCCAAGACAACCACCTGTCTAAAACGACCACTTTTTTCTCAATATTGGGTGGTCGTCTTAGACAAGTTTGACTGTATATGCAGACAGTGCTCGAACTGAAAGATTAGACATGTCTTCATCCTCAACACCCCAACAACCCCCCACACCTCAACCCTGATCAATTTTATAAAAGTCATCAATCAGTAAAAAGAACCAGTGTCAGCAAAGTGTGTAGAACAAAACTGAACCAAGCTCTCTTCCTTACTTGTCCTCCCCAGCAATAAGGTACTGGAAACAGGGCTCCTTCTCCAGGGTAGTCAGGTACCTGTTAAATGTTCTCTGTGAAACCATGCATACTGTATTACATCATAATAATAGATTGCGTTTATATAACACATCCCTCCCCCCTCGAAAACAGGCTCTATGTGCTTTACAATCATTATTACCCCAGCAGACCAAGTCATTTTGAAACCTCAACTTCATGGGAAGCATACAGTGCAAGCTGCCATTTTACAGGCGCTAACGCACTAACATACGGACAAGATCATTCGTTGTCTGTAGCCGGGTACTCATTCACACCTGGGCAAAGTGAGGAAAACTTGTGTAAAGTGCTTTCCCGAAGGACACAACATTGGGCCTGAGCCTGGATTCGAACCAAAGACCTTCCGATTACGAGTCCCGCAGCCTAACCACTAAACTACAGACGCCACATTAGAATTGACTCACAGAATCAAAATGGTAAAATAAAATAAAACAAACAATATACATAAATATTCTTCTGAATGTTGATGAACGAAAACAAAAATAAAGATATTACCTTCTCCTCCCC
>JAUKPP010259792.1:0-11965 GCA_032273245.1 Phyllaplysia taylori
CCGATAATTTTAGGTAAGTGAGTCTTCTCCCTACTTAGGTCTATTATAACCCATAATTTTAGGTAAGAGAGACTTCTCCCTACTATTCTGGTGGAATTATATCTTACATTGTTGCTGGACATGCAGACATAAGTGATCACTTCATGAACTCAAAGGTGAGTGATTCCTTGATAAATCCTACACAAAAGAGAAAAGTACGGTATTGTTAGTTAACGATGTCCATGTTGTCACTCTCAAGGCTGACGAGCTCCTGGACAAAGACTCTCGGCTGAAGAAGCTGGAGGAAGACCAAGACCGGGTGACCAAACTGACCCAGATGTCGTATGAGAAGACGCGCAGGGACGCAGAGACTGTCCGCAAACAGCTCAACCACGAGCGCACGCTCAAACTGGACGCGTTCCAACGGGTGGACACGCTACAGTCACAGGTGGGAATGTGTGTTAGGCTTACTGTGTCATGTGAGGTGAGATGAGGGGAGTTTTTTGTTTTGTTTTGGTTTTTGTTTTTCTTTTAGATGAGTGGAGTATTAATGAGGTGTGGTGAGGTGACATGAGCTGAGTTTGGGTGAGACGAAGCGGGATGAGATGAGATAAGGTGAGATGAGATGAGACGAGATGAAATGAGGTGTAGTAACATGAGATGGATATTTACAGTCACAGGTGGGAATATGTTTAGGCACACTGTTTGAGACAAGTTGAGATAAGATGAGATTAGATGATTATGAAATAATATGGAGTGAAATGAGATGAGGTTAAGAAAAGATGAGACATACATATATTATCTTGGCACCAGTATGGTCAGTTTTGTTTCAACTGCTTTAAGAATTGTTTATAAGTTCATTAACAGCTTTTGTTTCTTGTAGCCTGATGCCTTCAATTCAGTTCCTGATCCTTTAAGAGCATCAAATGATTGCAATAGGAGGGTGAACAAAAGGCTAGACTTCATACCACACAGACGGTAATTATCTTCTGTTTTGGGGTTTTAATTTAACTCTATCGGATTTAAAAGAGAGATGCAGGGAAAATGAGAAACGAGTATTATTTGGTGTTAGGTGCAAACTTGGTACAGAGATTGGCAGTTGGTTTGGATCATAATCTGGAAGGAGCACACAGAGCTTTTTTTAACGTATGCATCAATTTTCTCTACCCACAGGTGTACGACTATGAATCCTGCGTGTTGAACAGACCTCCCTCAGTCACACCTTCAGCTATATGTAAGACTCTATAATATTTAACAGCATATTGCTACAATGTGTTTCATGAATTTAGTTTGATTTGTTTGGGTTATCGTCTCTTTTAAGTATAAGATTTTATCAGTGACGGTGTTGATGGGATTTTAAAGCTCCTTCGATACTTTAAAGCGATATTGGCACTTGGGCTCAGACAGGATGGAATAAGGAGTTATAAAAAGTCTTCAAGTACCAAAAGATCAACAGCTCTCTTTAAGAGGCTTGAACCAAAGTCTCCTTCTCCCAAAGCAGTATCCTTACCCACTGAGTCAATGTAGCACTCCCCAAAATTCAGTAAATGTCTCACTGACGTCAAGGCTAAAACAGCTGAGGCTGGCGCCTCTATAAATAACCCACTCCTCACTACTAAAGTCCCACTGACGTATCCCAACCTCAGCTTTTTACTTTATCTACAACTTTATCTTCCTGCCTGTGCTGCGTGACAATGTAGGGAGATTTACTCATGTCGCTTCTGTAATGTTTGTTTGGTTTGAGTTTTATGGCTTTATCGACCCTGTAAGGTCATTACGGTGGCTAGCTTCTGGTGAGGGATAAGTCAAGAGCAAGCAGTGCTATTGAATCTCTCCATTTGTGTCTGTGTCTCCCTCTAGGTCTAGTACCCGAGTATAAATTGGCGTTATATATGTGGCGTCGGTATTCTAGGGTTTAGGCTGCTGAACTCGTAATCGGAAGGTTGCGGGTTTGAATCCCAGCTTGGGCCCAACGTAGTGTCCTTGGGAAAGGCACTTTACACAAATTTTCCTCACTTTACTCGGGTGTGATTGGGTACCCGGCTATAGACAGTGAAGATCTTGTCGTATGTTAGTGCTTTAGCGCCTGTAAAATGGCAGCTTGCACTGTATGCTTCCCAGGATGTTGAGAAGGTTTCTGAATGACTTTGTCTTCCGGGGTAATGATGATTGTAAAGCACATAGAGCTTGCTTTGAGCAGGGATATGTGCTTGCTTTTGAGCAGGGATATGCGCTATGTAAATGCAATCTATTATTATTATTATCATTATATGTACATTTGTATGGCTAGTTGAGTTCAAAGCTCTAACGTGTCTAAATCTCTTCCAAATCCTAGCTAAGCCAAGATCACGAGCCACCTCGGCGCAGATGAGTCGTCGTAGCCGGCCTTCCACAGGGGGAAGTAACTGGCCCCCAGCCACCACCTGGCCAGCCAACCGCAGCCTCACTCCAATGGGTGATGTCCCCTTAGACATGAACGCCCCGATGAATAATGAGATGAAGAAGATACAAAGACCAAAAACTGTGAGTTGAGCATAGAGGGAGGAATGTTTTTGGTGCTTTAATGGTGTTTGATCTGCTGTAGGGTTTGTCAGGGACGAGTTTTGTGATATGCAAAGAAAGAAAGAATCAATGCAGTCAAAAGGAGCAGGCTAGAGAATAGAGTAACGGATGGAATAAAGGAAAAAATTATTTAATAATCTAGAATAGAAGTTAAAATGTGATTTTCTGTGTCATCCACTGCCTGGGAATTTGCAGGAAAATGACAATTGAAATTTTGTGGCTATAAAATTGTGGTGCTTTTTATTGTATCCCATGCAAAAGGTTGTGTCAGCATTATGATTATGTTTCTGGTGAAATGTCACTTGATACGAAAACTTGTGACAGGCAATTTTACTTGTAGAATGAATCCTGACCTTCAACCGTAATTCATGCAATAGACTTTTTTTATTCAACGCTCATGAGTACAGTACAACCTGCATATCTTGATATCTGTTAACTCGACATTCGGCTTAAGTTGACACGATTTGGAATTCCCAAATTTTTCTTTACTTACTACATCGACATCCCTTAAGTTGACTTTCTCTTTACCGGATGTGATTTCAATAGTCCCAGCAATATCGACTTACGCAAGTTCTACTGTATATTTCACCACGATAGGGCATAAAAGCATTTTATTGTGAAAATTTCCGGCACTGGGAAAAAGGCCAGTACCTCTGTTCCCCTTGATTTGACATGCAGCTGATTTCACAAAATCGCAATACATGTATATTACTTACTTACTACCTGTCGTGCCATCTGACGCTTAGGGCAGAAACAAAGGATCTCCAGCTCTGTCTGTCTTGGGCCATCCTTGCTAGTGTTCCCAAGGAGTGGTTTTGGGATTTCATTTCCGCTTCCACAGTTTGTTGTCCTGTAAGTTTTGGCCTGCCCCTCTTGCGGCGTCCCTCAGGTGTCCAGTGGAGAGCAGTTTTGACAATCTAGTCAGGCTCTCTTCTCAGGACATGCCCAATCAATCTCGATCTTCTTCCAGTCAGTAAGCTGGTCATATCTTCTTGATTACACCACATGTACATTCTTTTCCTTTTATTGACTGTGGCAATCCCTTCCGTCAGGTCGGAGGGCGACTACGCAGTCGCATCGCTGAGCAGCTCCTCAACGAGCTTGAGCCGGACACGCACAGGACCATCGTGCAGCTGGAACAGCTCCAGATTGAGGCAGGTCAAGGTCAGCGCAGGGACAAGTACTAGGCTGCAGGCTCTCACGCTCTTCCACATCACAGCGGTGGAGGAGTGCACGGGGTGAAGGTCACAGATGGTGTCGATCAGAAACTCACGATTTACAGGAAGACAAGAAAGAATTTGAATAGAACTGTCACTGTCAGCATGCGTACTAGGATTGCCAAAGACATGAGTAAAAAAGTCAAGGACAATAAAGGTCAAGAGGTCAAGGAGGACTTGGGTCAAAATGTTAATGAGAATTTGGGTTCCAAGGTCACTGACGGTTTGGGCCTTGATGTCAAGGACAGTACATGCATTGATGAACCAAGTGTATCTGAGAGGAAAGAAAAGAAGAAAGAGATTTCAACCAAAAAACAAAAGGTTAGATTTTTTTTGGAGGCAGTTATTCCAAGCAGCCGGTAGACATCGTGAAGTAGATAGAAACTCTGAGGGTCATAGAAGACAGAAATGCAAGGGTTCCTTAGGATCCTCTTGAGACTTTTCTTGACTCCTTTTGTCCTTCAGAAATTCAAAAGCAGTGCATGTTTCTGACTTAATAGAGCAAAGGGGCAGCCAAATATGTTAGAAGAATATAGTTATATGAGTATTTCTACGGATACTGAGGGATTTTTATCAAATTCAAGTCATTTAGTCAAAATCTATCGCACTCTCAAAGCAAAGTCAGGAGCTTGAAAAAAACTTTGTAGTTGTTTGTCTTGCGTGTTTGAAGCAAAGTATTGAGCAACATGGAAAAAGTATTAATCCCATGTGTTGTTATAGTGTTAGTTGTATTAATTTTATGTGTTGTTATAGTGTTAGTTGTCTAATTATTGTATCAAATTTTTCATGTTGGATATGTTTGTCTCAAGCAATCTCAGACGCTGCTCATTTGTCTCACCAGCATTATCGTCCATCGAATCAGCTCAAATCACTTATTATTCTGCATTGAGATTTGCTTTTCTCAACTGAGCAATGATTTTGCTTCACACCTGCGGTGTGCTGGCTCTTTCACTGCTGTTTATCATATCGAGCCCATAGCATTAATCAGCCCAAGTCACATATTTTTTATGATATCAAGCCCATAGCATTAATCAGCCCAATTCATTGTTGTTGTTGTTGCCGATCAGGGACTTATATTGGTTTTTCACCTTTTAAGTAGTCTTCACAACCTACAGAGCCATGGCAGTCTAGCTCTGTACCCGAGTGGAGAGCCTTAAAATTGGCCCCTGAATACTGCGAAAGTGCAAGGCAGTCTTAAGACCTCTTCAGACCGGATGGCTGCTAAGTGCAATGCAGTCATTGAGTAATTTACTGCCACTATGGATACAACACTTGGACATGATGGTTGCAGCCATTGACTCGGAGACAGAACAATGTGTATGTCACATCATTTTAATGTTGCCTTGATGCAGTAAGTCAGGTGAAATGATTAACAAAATTTGCCACATGGGGCCTGAGCCCAATTCATATAGTCAGGGATTGTTTTGGAATCATAACCTTTATTGTCCAAACACTGTCCCACCTCAAGATTGTATGATCAGAGCATTTTCATTTTTTGCTATTAAGCCTGAAAGATCTATCTGATTCATGTCAACAAAATTTGTGGAGGAAAGAAAACGCCTGATTGTCAGTCTACTGTTTTTGTAGTTATTGTAATGCCATCTACATTTTTCTTTCAATCCAAGTTGACACTTTTGTTTTTTGAGGTAGAGAACATTATGTATGTTTTTAAAAAAAACATCTTTGTTTTTACACAAGTGTTTAAAAAAAAGAAACAGATTGATTTTACATTTGTCATCTGTGATACTATTTTACTTGATATCTTGCCATTGATCAAGATAGTGTACCATATTCCAAGTCCGTCCTTCATATGTGATTCATTTCTACAAGTCACCATTGTATAAAATCTTAAACCATGATTTAAGAGATATGATAAACTAGCTTATATGATATTTTTTCATTGTAGATTTTGCATGTTACATTCCAATTGATTTTTTCCGTGCAGTTCTGTACCCTGCATTTGTACAATGTTCATGTTTGTGTTTGTATGTCCATGTTTGTGTTTGTATGTCCATAGGCCAAGACTTTGAAGGTAGAGGAAGCATTTACCTCTAAATTCTATTCATCACAATTTGCTCTTGAAAAAAAACACCTAATTAACCAGCTTTTCTTTGCAATTTTGTTCTGTTTGAGTTGGGAGGAGGGTGGATGATGGGGCAGGGGAAGAGGGTGGGTGACGAGGAAAGGAGGTTAAGTGGGAATGGAGGAGGTATTTGCAAAACTTGAGGGTCTGCGGGATCAAAGCAGTGAATAGTAGGACTTTTTGTTTGATGTAAATAAAATCAGTTGCTGTTTTTAGGCCGTTTGTGAAAGATATTTTCTTGATATTCGTGATGTAGCAAATAGTTATCGTATACAACAATATGATGATATTGTGAAAAACTACGTTAATACTTTTTATTCTTTTCGTTATCATATTGTCATGGTACGCCACACATTGCTTGGTATAGAGATGCTTTGTTGAAAAGGCTTTGCATTGAATTTTCGCACACGGCATGGAAGGTAAAATTTTTGCTATTATAAGATATCGTTGCTAAGGTTTTTCTTCATCCCACTGGAGAGCTGAGTCCAGTGTACGTCAACAATTTTCTAGATCTGGAAGATGTCCTGAAATACACACCAGATATTTGGAACATTAACCAAGAATTGAATCATGAAATTAAATCCGTTTTATGAAATCTTAATACACAAGGTAGCACAGTTTTTTCTTTATTTGAATGAGAAAAACAAATGCAATAAGAATTTTAAAAAGTTTTTATATAAAAAAATCACTCATCAATATCGATATTCAGTTTTCCCTGTCAAAAGACTGGAATGCAGATTTTCAAATTTGATCTGATATGAGTAATAATAATAATAATATTAATGTAGATCATTTCTAGAGTGCCCACTCCGGTGAGTACACAGCTCTAAGCGCTTTACATTAATCTTTAAAAAGCCATAAAAATGGACAGGGTGGTATAAGATTAATAATCTTTCATAGGAAAAAAACACACAACCTTTTCTAAGGTTTTCTTCATCCCATTGGAGAGTGGTGTCCAGTGCACGTCAACAATTTTCCAGAAAATATTGTAATAGATTATTCCAGATTTCTTCAATACAAACATAGATGCGTATTACTTCAAGAGCATGAATTTCTGGCCTGGAGGTTTAGAGTTTGCGCTTATTCAAAAAGTGACAGAAACCTATATAATATACACTTCAAACTGGTTTTCGTATTTGAATTATTTTTATGTAGACTTTTTCTTGGGATGATAAAGCATTTCCTTTTAAGAATAAAGCATAGATGCACTATTTGACAGAGCAGGGAACTAGATCTATATTGTTTTATCTTCAGCTGTGCTACCTTTATGATTTGCATGCCTTAGTGAATGAAAAAAAATTAAGGAACGGAGCAACAAAGTTTTTTCTGATTTGCATGCCTTTGCATACCCAAGAGTGTGAAGATACCATTTTATTGTAGTTGTTAGATCTTTATATGTAACAATATTTAATCAGTTTTTATATGTCATACAAATTTATTTATTATTATATTTACATCTCCCTGACGATAGCAAATTTTGGTGATCAGCTAAAGCTTCAGTAATATGATGTCATAGACATGGGATTAGTATTCAAGGTCATAAGGTCATAAATCATTACCGGCATTCAATATTGTTGTATGTCAAAATACCAGGTTTTTGATTTGTGAAAATATTGAATGCCGATGACGAAATGTTTGTTGCACAACCTGAGGATTTTTTTTAGCAATAACGCACACCTTAGGGAGAGCATTTGCCAAAATCTTATTTCATTGTATTTGTGAATTTCATCATATCAGACACACAGGGATAATATTTATCTTTATCATAAGGAGAAACAAAAGATGGGGAGGAGGGAAAGGGAGTTAGTTCCAAGAGGAGGAGCTTGGAGGGGTCAGGGGAGGGTGAGGGATGAGGAAGAGAAGGAATGGGGGTGGCAGGTTTATCATTCTGTAACATTGTCATACTCAAACTTGTTGATAAGAAAACTATTGTAATTGCGTTATGACAGAGTTTTTTTTCAATTTTATTATCATTTTTTTTTTTTATTATACCTTCATGTGTTACTTGGTAATCCAGACTGTTTCAGACAAAATGTAACAAATACCATTTTATATGTAGTGCATGCATAGAGAGATAGACAGCTTTTGCGATATCTCAATAAACATTTGAGGAAAACGTTTTTGCTTATTTAATTAATTAATTGTGTCGCAATATTTTTTTGTCATTAGTTTTACGCCCCTTGCAATACTTTGACCTTCCTGTTAGGGCCAACCCGGGTTGAGAAGATGAATCCCAGCAGAAAATCTGCAAATGCTTCACCGTGGGTGGGGTGAAACTTGGGTATTCTGCATGATGGGTGAAAAACCTAACCATTAAACCATAGACACCGGTGTATCACTTGAGTATGTGAGAAAGCACACAAGGCTGACAGACAAACACATCGTAACGTAATCTACAAGGACAGGCATGCTCTGCTCTCCACACGCAAAATGCTGTATCCATTTAGTAGTAGTAGTAAGGAGTCGGTTATTTATAGAGGCGCCAGCCTCAGCTGTTTTAGCCTCTTCTTGTTTTGTTTTTTAGGGGAGAATTTTTCGTTGTATATCTTTCTAAATCTTGACTCACATCATTCTTAAAGTTTTAGAAATACATTTTATTGCTCAGATCCTTGATACCAACCTGCTTTTCACGTCTGCAAGTGCAGTAAAACCCTGATGTAACCCACTCCATTCAGATCTGTACTTTTGAACATTATAGCTAAGGTATATTATACACTGTTTGGAAAATGAGCAAACAGCAGGCTTACTGATCGAAACTCGTGAACCTCGTATCGTGACTGCAGTGATACCTGACAACTTTCTTGGTCTTGAGACACCTAAGACACAGGTACTGCAAATGCTATTCCGGGTGCTATCCGGAGAAAGTGTCGTGCAATGTTATTTTCCCTTCTGATTACTGCAAAACATTTTTTGAAAATTTTATCTTGGTGGGTAAAAACTCTCTAGAAATTTAGTTTATAGCGGCAATTTTGCTTTACGCTTCAGCTTACCCTATGGACATTACTTTTTTTTTAAGAGGGAAAAAGATCAACTGGCATCTGCTAAGAGAAATGAACGTTGTAATCAAGGATATGAGTATGCCAAGGGAAGTGCTATCGAGTTAGTACTGAACTTATATCGTCTGCGCTGAGTAAGGAACTCTGCAAGTTAGGGCATTGGATTAAAGGGGCGACAACCGTTGAATATTTTGGGTAGTTTGGAATTACATGGATTGTTTCCCTTTAACCGAGCCGTCTACTTTCACTTACTGTAACTGTTTCAAGAAACTATAATTTAGCCCAATAAGATTAGGCAAGAAAGAAAATAAATGGTAGAAATATGAGCAGAGATAGGCAAAAAATCACAGTGAGAGCTCGAGCAGGAATAGGTAAAAAAAAAAAGTCTTTATTTATCCCCGTGGGGAAATTCATTTTGCAATGGTGTACAAATACATTCATACAAGTGATACATGAAAATATGGATATAGATAAAGCCATTCATACATACTTTACATATACCACACCATTGCCGATCGCCACAGTGCAATGCCCAAGAACAGAATAATAGTAATACAATACATTTACAATCATAGAAAACTACACTCATAGCAGAACTTTTGGGATACAATTTACTACAATATGAATAGATACATGTATTACTACCCCCAGCAGACTTAATAACATTGAGAAAATATGCTCATTAACAACAGGCATTTTTGACATGCTCTGAAATTCAACATACTGACAAGATTTTTGGCTGTTCATAGCCGGGTACCCACTGACACCTGGGTGTGGTGAGGAAAATTCGTGCAAAATGCCTTTCCCAAGAACACAACGTCGGGCCCCAATTGAGATTCGAGCCCGCAATCTCACAATTACGAGTCCGGCAGCCTAACAACTAGACTACCGACCCCATTGAGTTATGCCATTGAACATCGTACAAATTGTTACAGTAATTGTTTTTAGAAACTGCAGGTCACAGCAACAAGAAGAGGCCTGCCATACTTGGGGATAAGTTGAACTTGTATGTAATTTCTATAACGAATTCAGGATTTCATTTTTTTAACCCTCAAAATGTTTGAAATTCAGTTTACTTTGATTTAATTTGATTTAATGTCCCTCTTAACACTATGTATTATGTTATCTTAGGGGCACGACTTCGACTGTTAATGAGGACCATCCTTGGCTGAGAAGGACACAGCATCCCAGCAGAGAGACGAAAGCTAAATAACACACCACACTCAACCAAAGTGTACGGATAAACATACTTTAATAAGAAAAAAGCATTGAGAAATATAATGATATGTTAAAGGGGCAAATTTTCGACTGGACACCAGTCTTCTTCAGGCCACAATCAACTTTGGTTGAGTGTGGTGTGTTATTTAGCTTTCTACTCTACGTTCGTTACCACCACCCTGTCTGAATCCCAGTGGATCCCTTTGTGTATCCTCTCCGTTGGAGTGCCACTCCCACTTACATTCCCTACAGCAGAGAGACGGAAATGCTCTTTCTATGTCGTGGAGATTGAACTTCTGTCCTCTGTATAATAGTCTTAAAGCCTAACTGTTTCACTAAAAAGTGCCGGTGGTTTAAACTTTCGTTTCTATCTTACCCACGGGTCCGCTTCACTTAATTTTGGTTAGTGATCGTAGTCTATGGGAGGCAACCGAATTATTAATTAGTCTCTGTGGAATTACATGAATTGCTTCCCTTGTACCGAGTAGCTTCATCCCTTTGGTTCCATCTGGGTCTTTCTTCGTGGGTACTTTAGTACATGTAACCAGGGACGAAGCGTGCTTCCGAAGTAAGAGCAAGCACATTATGGAAGGAAGATGACTTTAAAAGGAAATAAGACACATTATCCTGCATGCCAAAAGAAATTGGAGCAAGCACTGCCTTCTTAGCCTGTATGGACGCTACGCCCGTGCATGTAACTCTTAATTTGCAAGGTTAACTTGGTTGTTGACTTTTACAAATCTTTTACAAGAAGTGAAGGAGGCTTCTGTTGCCGAGGGACAGTGCACCCGCCTAAAAATGAGGAGGTCAGGGGTTCGAATCCTCGGAGGTTCATTTGAACTTTTTCGGAGTTTTCATGGCTTCGAACCCAGTTCCATCGTAGAATTCGGAGGTCTCGCTTCTTAAATGACCTTATAGTGTTGCAAGGGTCTTTAAACTAAAACCTATAAAAGATGGCAAAGTTGAAGAAAAAACATTATCCAAGCGCGTGATGTCAGAGCTTAGTGAATATTGTGTAGTAATTAATATCGTGTAGTCGTTCATTCTGTTTACCGCCATTCTCTCACATCACTCGTACCACAACTCTCTCATTGTCTGCCGTCTTTTCCAGTCGGATAATAATATATTCTTATCAATCCACTGTTTTCCGCTCTACGACAACTTTTGTCCAGTCTTAGGGTATGAGTGTTGAGGAACAGACCATCATAATTTGTTCGCTTGGTTTTACGGTTACATTGAGACTATAAAGTCATATCAGCGCCCAGATTCCCTTCTCCCACTTTGTGGGTCTGAGTGTTTCTATGTTTATTGGCATCAGAATGGAGGTTGGTTGGCGACGGGGGTGGGGTGGCAGGGGGGAGAAGGAAGGAAAGTGGGAAGAAGGTGGTGGTAATGATAAAATAGAATATCACACGCTCGCCTAGAGATGTTGAGAGTACATGTACATGCATGTTGTGTGAGTAGGCTATTCATCATAGGCGTCTGTAATCTCGTGGTTAGGCTGTCGGACTCTTAATGGGAAGGTTACGGGTTCGAATCGCAACTCGGGTCCGACATTGTGTCCTTGGGAAAGGCACTTTACACAAATTTTCCTCACTTCACCCAAGTGTAAATGGGTACCTGACTATAGACAGCGAAGGATCTTTTCCGTATGTTAGTGCTAGAGCGCTTGTAAAATGGCAGCTTGCACTGCATGCTTCCCAGGAAGTTGAGAAGGTTTCTGAATGACTTTGGTCTGCAGGGGCAATAATGATTGTAAAGCGCATATAGCCAGTATTGGGATATGCGCTATAAAAATGCATTCCATTCATTATTGTCATCATCATTGGAGGGTATTCTCCCCACGCAGGTGGGCGACAGACCTGATAACATAATCTCCGGCAGGGGGAGGGGGAGGGTAGAAGGAGGGG
>JAUKPP010259803.1:1377-11964 GCA_032273245.1 Phyllaplysia taylori
CCCCCCCCCCCCCCCCCCCCCCCCCCCCCCCCCCCCCCAAGAAAGACAATAGAAGTACCTATCACAATGACTGTATAAATATTTTTGTTTACTTGTGGTAAATCTGTGTAAGTCCTTTCTCACTATGAGTATGAGTGAGTGCTCATGAATGTATTAATGTTTTCTACCATTGTATCGACCAAAACAAATTTCTTCTTCGGAGATGAATAAACATTGTCATTGTCAACACTGACCGAGACATTGAAGTAGTGTTTTGCATTTCTATACATTGAAAAGAAAGTTGAAAATGTATTTAATTCATCACCCATCTCACAAAAGGTCTTATTATAAAAATTTGCAGTTTTATTTTATCCCCGCCAAGGGACGATACCTATTTAGATCTCTGTTCTCCCAAAGTAACGTATCAATAGCTTTAAAATGGAGAGTTGTAAGCAATCAGAGGTTTTCAGAGCACAAAAAACGGAGACATGTTCTCCTGAAAATTGCCTATTTGTGAGATGGGACAAGGAATTGTGATGGTGGGAGACAACACATAAAATAGATTTTCTTCTTCTTCTTCTTCTATCCTGTGGTTAGGGCAACCGTGGGGGCACCACTAGATCTGGAAACCAGCTCTCGCCATTTCTCTCTATCCTCTGCTTTCCTCAGATTGTCACCCATCGTCCTGCCTGCCCATTCTGTGATGTTGTCCTCCCATCTCTTTCTCTGCCTTCCTCTTCTTCTGTTTCCCTGTACTGCTCCTTGTAGGATTGTTTTGGCAAGTCCTGTAGATCTTGTGACATGCCCGTACTTCTTTAATTTTCGTCTCTTCACTGTGGTCAGAAGATCTTCATGCCGCCCCACTGCCTTTGTGATTCTTTTTGCTTACTCTTAAATCCTTTAGTCTTATTTCTGTAGTTTGATGAGTTAACTTTGCCTGTGACCCCCAGGATACCACCTGTTCTACACCACAGACATGAGACGTTCCCTGGAGGAGGCCCAGTCGGTCAGCGTCTCCGGAGACGTTCTCTCATACCCAGTGTCCAAGCTCAGGCCGAGGACAAACTATTTCTTCCGAGTCGGAGCTGAAAACAAAGAAGGCTTTGGGCCTCTGTCAGAGCCAATTGCGTACAAGACTCCAAGAGGTGAGATACACGGGATTCTCCTCGGTGCCTTACTGAGCAAGGAATCCTCTTATTTTAAAATCGATGATCAGTTTATTTTGTTTATTTTTGAAAATTACCAAGCAGGAGCAGAACAAAGGCGTAACTGTTTAAAAAGCTTTTTTTGTTACACCTGTTTTGAACTCTTGGTTTGGACAAACATGATAGTCAGCTAGATGTGTTTTTTTTTATCTCACACGTTGGGATTTACTGGCGCCTGTAGTGTAGTGGTGAGGCTCTTTGCCTGTCACGGGGAAGACCTCAGTTTGATCCCGTATGCGGACATTATCTTCGTTTTTCTGATGAGATTCTTCCATCTCAGTCTGGTTTGGCCCTGACAGACAAGGTCAAAGTAGCCAATCCCTTAAATGACCTCACAGTGTTTCAAGGGTTGTAAAACTGGTAACCAAAGCAAATATTGGTATTTTTCCCTTTGCAATACATGATGCTCATTCCTCATCAAATATTCTGTGTTTTCCCTGCCTAGTTCGAGGCTCTCCTCCGGAAGACGTGACCGTAGTGCCATCAACAGACAACCCGTACGATGCTGTCATCAGCTGGCAGCCTCCAAGCTCAAACTCACGCAAGATCAAGTGTAAGTGGAAGCTTCAGCCTACAGTGGAACTTTCCAATCACGACCTCTCTGAATAGTGACTTTCTCTTGATAAGGACATCAGCCTCTGGTCCCGATTTTTTTTATTATATAACATTAGTAATAAAAGCGTCTAAATAGCGACATTCATTCTAGTAAAACCTCTGCATAACGACAACGAGGTTGCAACTGTTGACGTTTACTCCTTTGTGTTGGCAATTCAACTGCACTCATGTCGGTCCCAAGCCCGGATTAACTACAGAGGGAAAGGGCATTATAGCAAGACATTTACAATCATAATCATAACAATAATGAAATAAGCACCCGGAAAACACATTTTAACATATCAGTGACTCGCGGGAGACAACCAGCACATTGTTTCATTGACGGATTTACCACACCCTAATGTCCGCATCATCTTGGAAACTTCTTGTATTCTTAGTAACGACATTTCTGAAGAACAACATAATTTTACGGTCCCGAGCAATGTCGTTATTGGGATGTTCCACTGTAGTTGTGTGAACATTTTGTATCACTGCTGCTTATTTTGTTGGAAGTTTTACGGCTCTATTACCTCTGTGAGGTCACCACCCACAAAAAATAATAACTTTGTTCCTCTTTGTTGGGAAATCTAGGGCACCATGGCATCAGTATAGATCTTATACAGGCTCTGTAGCAATACTACAAATTATTAATACAATAAAACGTAATGATCATGACATTTGCATTCATTTTGAACAATTTTATGTATAGTACTGCTGGTCACTGCTTTGCAGCGCTCAGGTGAGCTGGCGTTGGAAGTGTCTAGCTCAAGGAGACACCACTTCAAAGCTGCTACTACTTAGCATTGCATGATAATCTTTGTGATTCTGAGTTCACTAAACACTGGGCGATAGAAATCGTTGTTGTTGCTGTTGTTGTTGTTGTCGATCAGGGACTTTGTGGGTTATGCACCCTTCAAGTAGTTTTTACAACCTACAGAGCCATGGGCAGTCTAGCTCTGTACCCCGGGAGTGGAGAGCCTTAAAATTGGCCCCTTGATACTGCAAGAGCGCAACGCAGGCTTAAGACCTCTCCGGACTGGAGGACTGCCATGTGCAATGCAGTCATTGATTTATTTACTGCCACTATCAATACAACACTTGGGCGTGATGGTTGCAGCCATTGATTTAAAGACAGAACCATGTTATTATGTATGTCACATCATTTTAAAGTTGCCCTGGTGCAGTAACATGAGTGAAATGGTTCACCATGTTTGCCACAACAGGCTAGACAAGACAATTCGTTCAATAAAATGCACGAGAACATTTGATAAGTAATGTCCATTACAAATGATTATTCGTTACTAAATTCATTGTGTGCGAAGGAAAATCACTTGAAATATCTAAGCTAGACAAATTGGATACATTGCCTTTTGTCTTGACCACTCATAAGTAGAGAGGATCTAGTTTCTCTTTTTGCAATAGTGTTATGGAGATTGATTTTTCCTTATTGAGAGTCTAACCACCGATGTCTGTGGTGTAATGTTTAGAAAATGGGTCTTCGCTCATTACGGGATGTGCAGGCGATCTGCGTTTTTCTGCTGGGACTCGTCCCTCTCAGCCTCTATTGACCCTAACAGGCAGGGTCGAAGTAGCCCATCTCTTAAATGGCCTTACAGTGTCGCACGGGGAGTAAAACTGTTTTGTTGTGTGTTTCAGATTATGCCATCAGCCACCAGACAGAGGACGGCAAGAGACGCAAAGTGACCACAGTGCCGGGCTCCACCCTGACCACTCGCATCCCCTCCCTGCAGGCGTCCACCACCTACCACTTCACTGTGCAGGCACACTATCAACGCAGCGCTGGGCCACACTCGGACGTTGCTCTCTACAGCATTCCTAAGGAGCTGCTCACCGCACAGTGAAAGGACCAGTCTAGTTGACTCTATGTATCTTAACTGTCCCTCCATGGGCTATGTACTGGTTTTGGGGCCGGCGCACTATGAGTTGGAATTTAGGATATATATTTCAAAGTGATATATGTCTTACAGCTCCAAAACAACAAACTGCCACTCTTTCTTAAATATTGATTATTCAGGCAGAGCTAGCATCGCCGCTTTTACATATTTTGGTAAATTTTAAGCAGAGCCAGGCGATTGAAATGATCATACAGCTGTTGCCAGTTTTCTCTTGGCCTGAACCAGTTCTCATCCCGAGTCTACTCGTTGCTTGGATAAGAAGAGTTAAGGGTGATAAAAACATTGGCATCACTATGAATAGATATTTGTGTTGCAACGCGATGAAATCAGGTGCTTGTCTATTTTTGGGTATTTTGAGCTATTAGTACCATGTTAAACTTTCAACATTTCTCTTTGCTCTCTGTGAAGAAATGATCAACTTATCTTGTGTATTATAGGAGTTCAGATATTTCAGAGTTTGGGCAAGCGGTAGTCCATCACCTTGAGAAGGGAAATTAGCGATGCAATGCCCATTCTTGCTTGGAAACTTTCAAAATTGCACTCTTTTTCTTTCTTACAATGTTCCTGAGCATTTGCCATGAACTGTGTTTTTAATAGTTGTTGTAGAAAGCATTAGTTTACTAAAATTCGTTCATGCTAGAAATTGTCTGACTCTGAGAAAAAGGCTGATAACTCTGTTACCCCTTTTTTGACAAGCGCCTGATTTCATGGAGTTGCAATATATTTTGTTGAACTCTTTGTAGTTGGTGCCTTCACCAAAATTGACACGTCCAGTCTCTAAGCTCATATATATCGCTGATTCTTTAGCAAAAAGGTGAATACCCCACTATAGTCTTTGTACTATTTGCCCTTATGCAAAACAACCAACGATATGAGCCATGCCCGAGACGTGCGATTGTGTCAGGTCTGGCTGGGCGTGACCAATGGTGCTCTTTGCGCCCCTGGCTCTGTGCTGTCTTGAAAGTGTTAAGTGAATCGAGGGTGCTGTAGATAGCGTGGTCTATTGCATCATAAAATCACTCAAGGCCTCAGAATAAGAAAAACATGTTTAATGTGTGTTTTTATAAGACCTGGTTATAGCATACAAAAATTCGTAAGAACAGTGGTATGTCTAGCAGCCAACTCTACTGAGGAAGTAGTGAGAATCATGATATTTGGGATCACTTACCGACGTCTCAATTGCCGGTTCACTTCCACACATTCTTAGGGGTTTGAAATGGCCTCCAATAATTTCTTTCAAAGTTTTCTTTTGCCTGGACATCGATGCAGCAGATTATGTTGGCCCACAGACGCTTGCTTTGATTGATGGAATAAGTATGAATGCATGCTCACCTTTTACATTTGTGACCTTGTTCTGTGACCTTGTTCTGTGACCTGGTTCTGTGACCTCACTTTGTGACCTTGTCCTGTGACTGTTAGTCTTGATGTCAAGTTAAGCAGTTGACATCAGGAAAAAAAGTGGGATGGAAAAAGAAAACTGATGGGTGACTAGCATGAGAGTGGCACTACTCTTGTATTACTATGTACAAGATTCAGAACAGGTTTATCCCTTCGTGGTGCCCGTTTGTTGTGTAGCCTTGTGGCACGGAGATCCGTGTCTTTGGATTTTCACACGACTTTTACAGGCTGGGAAATCACATTGGTTTACTAAGAAGTGAAATCAGTGATCTTTGGTTTAGTGATATTGTGACAATGACATATCTTGATCTTCCAAACTGTCATAGCCCACGCTTTGTCTTATCTACACTTGTATGTGTACACACTTTTCTATAGTGATTATTGTGCTGCCGATATTATGAGATCCAGTTTAAGACACAGAGGCAATATATGTCTCTGTCACAGGCAAATGCAACCTCAAGCAAATTGCCTACAATGTTCCGGGGGGGTTCAGCATATTATACTTCTCCAACCCCAGGTCTCAGTGGGCACCCTTGGTATTCAAACTCTGTGATCTTCAATGGTTCTGTGTAGCCTGTACTGTCTGAGTGATCAAACACTTTTTGTATTGTGTGTCATCATAAAAGACAAATATGTATTGTGTGTCATCATAAAAGACAAATTTGTATTGCGTGTCATCATAAAAGACAAATTTGTATTGCGTGTCATCATAAAAGACAAATTTGTATTGTGTGTCATCATAAAAGACAAATTTTTAGACTGTCCTCCCACACGCTGCTCTCACACATAGATGATGGGTGGTTGGTGGGCGCTCTTGTGTGGTCTGCTTCTCCCTCTGTCTAAGTGTTACTGTTGTCCTAATCTATATATATATATATCCTTTTCCTGGAGCTGGCGTGACCTTACAGTCTTTTTCAAACAAAAGAAAATGAACTCCACACCCCTCCCCCACCTCCCCCACCTCCTCTCTCATTTAACACATAGGTGGTAATTGATCAGAGAGGAAATGCTTACATCATAACATCCAGGTGACAGGTTTTGTCTAAAGTGTTGTATGCTGTTGAGTGTCTGCATGAATGCATTCCAAATTTATTGAATTCCAAAGATTTTCTTTTTTTTACGTCAAGAAAGCATATTTGATTAATGAAAACCCACAAAAAACAACAACCAACAAACAAAAAACCAACAGCAACAAACAACCGAATAGTCGGCCCTTTTAGATCCTACGATTTTTCTGGGTCATATTTGATATTTTTATGTCCAACATTTTGTGCCCCTGGAGCGTATGTCCTACTGTGGATGCCGCTTCATCCAAAGTCTGTGAGGACAACAACGGATTTGTTTTGCTGCAGATGCATTGTAACCTTATGTACAACTGCTACTTCTGTTGTCATTATTGATATGACCCTAGACTAGCAAGTAGTAACGGGAAGCGAATGTGAACTGAAAGTAGTAAGTATTGTGAATTTATTCGGTTATGTCCCTTTAACTCTTTTGTTCCCACTGGGCTCTTCTGTAATATTATCATATTTGGCTGCTATGCAGTCACTGAGTAGAGTATCTCATGAAGGGCTTCATTTTAAAACACATTGTATGCAAAAAGTTATAAAATTTGATTGTTATGCTTTTGATAACTAATTGTGCCACAAGTTATTTGGCTGAGAGAAAAAACATAGCATAACACTTTATTTATTCTAAAAGAAACATGGTACCAATAATGTATGTTTGCCTTCACACTGATTCATTTTTAAATGAAAATGCTAAATTGCAGTTTTCTCTGTTTCTTCCCCTTGAGTGCACAGCATGTTTTGTGATGAAGCTCTTCGTATACAACAGTGCAGGAAGCAAGTAATAAATAATAATGGATTGCATTTGTATATGTGCATATCCCTGCTAGAAAGCGAGACTTGCACCTTCCTCACAGCGAGGACACAGGACTGGTGCACGACAGCTCGGCTCCGTGCCAATTTATACTCACTCGCTCCTGATGTCATTGATCGTTTGCTTTGAGTTTGGCTTCATCTGGGACGGTGTTACAATTGTGCCTTTCAAATTTAATGAAATCAAATGATCAGTGTTTAAATCTTGTGGAGATCAAAAGAAATTTAAATCATCAGCCAGCCAATAAAATCAAAGGACAAGAATTTGTCCAACAAACCATGTGTATATTGTCTTCCAGTACTGATTGTCCTATACTTTACTGTGGTAAACACAAAATGTTGTATCAAGACATGTTCTGGTTTGGTGCCTGTTAATGTTAAAAAGAAAAGAAAAAAAAAAAAGAATAGGGCTTATACAATAATAAAAATAGGAATGGATGTCAAATTGATATCCTGAAAGATATTTGACCGAAACAGAAAATATTTACTTTGTTGGGTTTTTCATTGCAGTCAATGAATAATTTATGTATTTTGTGTGAATATTTTGTGAACCAATCGATGTTTGTCTGCCTTCAATTGAGAGAAGCTCAGTGACTATTGTATCGTTGCTTGTTTTACATACAGGTGAATAGTACAAGGACTGTAGTTGGGTGTTTGTCTCTTTGCTAAGCGATCAGCAATATTGTTATCGTTTATGGCTTTTTTTCCTTTCTTTTATTGGCAAATTATGCGAGGGCTGTCCCAAACATAAGGCGAAAATGGATAAAACTAAAAAAGTAAAGAATCGATTTTCAATTTTCAGACGGTTCCCGGCAACTTATGCAATGCTCTATGTATTCCCAAATCGACAACATCATACGTACACGCATTAATGAATTGTAAAGGAAGAAATTGGTTACCATGATTGAAAAGTGGCAAAAGTAGAGGTAAGAAGATTTATAACATTTTGCCTGCAAGATGGAAAAATCCGACTTAATTTCACCTGGAACTTGTTTCTGTATACTATGGTAAACGGTAAAGACTGAACTGTGTGTCTATCAATGGTGTAGCATATCCAGGGCAGGGCGTTCAAATCTTGAAGATAACCTGGGCCGTGTGCGCTCTGTCTCCTTTGACGGACAAGAACGTTTCACGTGTTGAGGTTCTCATTTGAGGACAGGCGACTAAAAGTTGTGATTTTGGGTGTTTTGCTTGTATACATTGTATACTCTGGTCAACTGTAAATACTGCCAGGTATTTTCAAACACTAGACAAACAGGAACCTTGCATTGAAAAAGGTCAAGGCATTTGAGGTGGGGGGGGGGGGGGGGGGCATGATGGAGCATGACAGTGTGACACAGCATACTGCACAACTGACAGGACTGGCTCCGGGGATATAATGTAGGAGGTTACTCCACACCCACCACACAGTCCAGACCTTGTTCCTTCAGGCTTTCACTTGTTTTGACGCCCTATAAGAGATGTGTCAGGGCCAAGCTTCACCGAAGACGAAGATGTCTTGGGAATTGTGAAAAATTGGCTCCATTCACTTGATGTGAATGTTTTGAAGGAGGGTACATGTATATACATTGTACTTACCTGTGTAACTATAGCAACAATGCACAGATTTCTTGCACAGATTTCCATGAGAAATCTGTTGACAAGTAGACACATAGACTATAGAGTACTTCGTGCTGAAATTTCTTTGTGATCCAATGAAAACTTTTTAAGTTATGGACATTTTTACCTTAATTTTGGGACAGCCCTTGTATAAAAGTATAATGTTCCGCCCAAACCTGCATCTAGATTGTTCAATGGCACTTTCTAAAGAAGACACACAAAAATCAGGTCCATGATTTTTCTCAATATTTCCCCTTTTTACCTTGAAATTCTTGTGAACATTTGCACATGTACATACCCAAGACAGCCAAGGGGATAACTTTTCTAAAACTTTTAGGTATTATAGTGAATGGGAACTAATGATTTTTAAAGTGAAATTAGAAGAGCAGCCTGAATTTGAATAACCTGGTAACCAAACCAAACCACTGTTTTGCTAATAATAGATGAGAGTGAGGTTTTTAGAATTGTCTCTGTCTCTTAGCTTGATGCTTGTGCTGCATGAACTTTCAAGCCAAAACATGTTACTGTACTTTTGTTGTATTAAATTTACGAGCTACTATTGTTAAAATGACCTACCATATTGTTAAAATGACCCACCATATACAATGTATTGTTAAAATGACTTATCATAATATTGTTAAACTGACCTACCATATTGTTAAACTGACCTACCATGTCGTTAAAATGACCTACCATATTGTTGAAATTACTTTTGATCTTTCTAACTACCTCATGATTCCAATGTGAAATATGCTAAACCCAAATTCAATATTTTCATCCCATCCCTTAAATGACCTTACAGTGTTGCAAGGGAGGTTAAGCCAACACCAAACCAATCAGATGAATATTTAGATTATCGATCCTTGGCGAAACTCGGCCACCTTGTGTGTTGAAATTTCAGCCCATGTTTGTTAAACAACAACTGCCAAGCATCCATTGTTGAAGTAGAAAGCAGTTTTATCCCCCTTTTCTGTACTCGCTCGGGTGTGTGGTTCTTATCAAATAGCAGGATAATTTTTTTAGCTCTGAAAAGGGGAATAAACCTGTGCAGACTTTTTGGTGATAGTGATAGCATTAACTCTCTACGGCCAAAGTGTGACCTACGACTTATTCTGACTGGTGGCCTGACAAATACTGTCGACTTACGGATGAATTGTTGGATAAGTGAGGAACAGATAAAATCATCCAAACTTCAACTTATTCATTTAACAAATGTAAAGAAGGGTTTGGACTTCAGAAAATCATAAATTTGACTGAAAATCAACTCAAGTGAGGTTAACACAAATGAAGCCGACTATGCCTTTTTTAGTTTTGGTAATTACATTTTTACAATTACAATGTGTTTGCTGTGAAATCTTATCATCTCTATGTTTTGCCAAAACAATGAACATTGAAATATTGTCTAGAAATGGGTTCAATTTTATTATACAGGGTAGTTTTTTTCTATTTTGATTGATTCTAACCTGAAGTAACTTCGAAGCGGTAAAAGATAAATGCCAACGGTTTTTTGCCACCATTCATTGACCATTCAAGTTTTGTCTGGGCTACTTTTTAGGATTATGATGATAGAGGAGACCTTTTAAAAAGTTGTTAGCGGAACAAGGCCCTTATTTGGTCATGACGTCAAAAGGTAAGGGCTGCTTGAAACCACAGTAAGGCAAAAATTTGATAATTAAAACTGTTTTTCCTATGCATATTATATAGGGTGAGCCAAAAAAAATAGGTTCCTCGGTTTTCGCCATATTTCGCTTAATAGTCTACAGAATTCTTCCAAACTTCATGTATCGTAAGTGCATCCAGGCGGAAAGATTATCTGAAAATTTCATTATGTTTGATGCCTAAATAGCGAAGATACGCTTATTTTAAAAAGACATGTCATTTTCTAGTAAAATCGGGCTTCCATTTGCAGTACATGATCCTCATGCCTTTGTCAATGGTGTTTTTTAAGGATAAGTCTTCAAGAGATCCAAACCTGGTGAAAAGGATTTGGTCAATAGAGAGTTCTTAAGACATGGG
>JAUKPP010259814.1:0-11964 GCA_032273245.1 Phyllaplysia taylori
ATCAAACACACACACTGATCCAAATACACACACACACACACACACACACACACACACACACACACACACACATGTACCAACAAAACCACGAAAAACCTCTTAGCCCATGAAGTTTCGGTACAAACTGTGTAATTTAGTGTGAAATAATAGCCTTTCACGTGGGTTAATAGGCTAAAACACCAAAAGAAGCTGGTGCCTCTTTAAATAACAAAAAAAAAAATTCTCGTGTGTTAAGCTACAGTCTTATTGCTAGAATACTATCTGCAAAATTTTATGAAGCCAAAATATGACTTAAATTTGCTGTTTTAAAAAAGGAAACCAACCTACATTCGCTCTTACAAAAATGTGAAGATATTACGAAAATAGAAAAAAAACAATGCTGGCGTCATAGTTCCTCAGCGTTATACAGGTAACAAATCTTACTGAGACAAGAGATACCTTGGTTTTATTTGGTTTTGTTTTTTGTTTTTCCGCGACAACTTTTGTAGGCTACACGGATCCAGTGGTATATAGCTATTATCCCGCCCTGGTCTGAGGTTTCTTCGACCAATCAGAACGCGAGTATCGCCAATAGATCACGCAGTCCTCGTGAGAAAAAGGCAGCGATGTTTGACACGATCAGACTCGAGTAAGATGTATTGTTTCGTTCAGGGGACGGAAGATGTTCCTTCCTAACTCCGCTTTTTATATAAACACGTATTTCTTTTTCGTTTTTTATGTACTGCAGACATACGACAGTGATTACAATCGATAATAACTTTGGCATCTGTCAGGGTCTGCTGTGTTTTGACGCCCCTCGTCCTTTTGCTTCTAACCATATTTAGGTACTTTGATTCTTTTTTTATCGTTAATATATTCGATCTGCCTCCTCTTATAAAAAAGGAAAAAGATTCTTTCCGCTTTCCCTCCGCCCCTCTCTCTCTCCTGCCTTTCTCTCCTCCTCTCTCTTTCTGTCTCTATCTTTCTGTCTCTCTTTCTCTTCTGTTTCTCTCTCCTTTTTCTCTATGGCCCCTCTCTCCTTTCTGTCTTTCAGCCCTCTCCAATTTTCTCACCGCTCTCTCTCTTTCTTTTTCTCCTTTTCCTTTTTCTATATCATGTCTTTCTCTCTCTCTCTCTCTCTCTCTCTCTCTCTCTTACTCTGTCTTTCTCTCTCCCCTGTTGTGCCTCACTCTTCACTCTTTCTCCCTCTTCTCTCTCTTCTCTCTCTCCCCCTCTCTCTCTCTCTCTGTCTCTCTTTCTCTTCGTTCTCTGTGTTAGTTCTGGCTACATCTAGTCTGCGAAGATTTCTTTTATGGTTCCATTTTTGGTGCCTTCTTTTTATTTTTTCCTTTCCTTTCACACGGTCTTTCTCTCTGTCTCTCTCTCTACTTTTCTCTTTTCTGTATTTTTCTTCGTCCAAACTTCTTTTTGTCACGCTCTCTCTCTCTTTATCTCTCTGATTTCTCTCTGTGCCTTTTCTTTCCCTCTCATTATATGTTTCTTTCTCTTTCCACTGCCTATTTCTCTCTCTCTCTCTCTCTCTATTTCTATTCGTCCATGTCTGTCGTTTTCCTTTCTCTCTATCTTTTTCTCTCCACTTTTTGGTTTTCCTCTCTTTCTCTCTGCCTTTCCGTTAACAATAATTCATTTCCTCTATCTCTTAAAAAGTTAAAATAGCCCATTCAATTGTAACTAAATTGTTCTCGAGTAGCACCAAAACATTTTCTGCAGCAATGGCGAAATGACCTTATAGAGTTTATGGAGCCCTAAAACCCTAACAAAAAAACTGTCATGGCCAACCCGGGCTTAGATTGACAAATTCCATCATAAAAACGAGATCATACGAACATGGGATGGAACTCGGATCTTTCACGGGACAGGCGAAAAGCTTAACCAATACACCACAGACACCGGTGATTTTATTTTGCCCTGATTTCTTTGCTTTTACGGCATACGTTTGGTCTCCTCGGGAGCATAGGTCAGCAGCAATCAGGTTTCAGGGGCCGCTTCAAGAGGTTTAAAGGAACCAAAGGCAGAGGAAGACCAAGAAATAAATGGATTGACGATGTCAAAAGGACATACACACATACACTACACACATAAACATACACACATACACACATATATACACACATACACAAACACATACACACGCATTATACACACACATTTATACACACACGCACACACACACACACAGACAGACATACACCTTTCCATAAAAATAACATGACAACACTCAACACCACACAATGACATATTGTGGTTGTTTTGAACAAGGGCGAATATTACAAGGGTTGTAGTGAGAGATTCGCCTCTTTGCTAAACAACCAACGAACATGTGTCTAATCAACGCGTCTACCGGGGTCTATGGTGTAATGGTTAGGCGCTTCACCTATCAAGCAGAGGACGTAAGTTCGGGACCTGCTTGGGGCAGTTTATTTCATCGATTATTATATCTCCGTTTTTCTGCTGGGACAATGTCCCTCTCAACCCGGGTTGGCTCTGACCGGCAGGGTCGAAGTAGCCCGTCCCTTAAATGACCTTACAGTGTTACAGGGGACGTTAAGCCAAAACCAAACCAAACAAATGTGTCTCCATTGACACATAGAGGCTAAAACAGCCAAGACTAGCGTCTCTATAAATAACTCACTATTTATTACTAATACTACTACTACTTCCATTCGACACTTCGTGGTATAAGAGAAAGAAAAAAAGGAGGACTGAAATAGCAAAAAGGAATCTCAGTAAGTCATAAAGAAACCCCAATAAAAAATAGTTTCAGAAGAAAAACTAGATTGTGGTATGTTTAAACTAAACTATAAGCAAATACACCAACGAGAGAAAAACTTAAAGTTTGGTTTACTTTCACTTTTACGCCCCTTTTAAGACCTAAAAGAAATATATTATTTGAGGCTGACAACTTCGGTCCTGCAGTTTGTAAAACGAATTTACTCCAATTTTGACACTGTAAGGACATATTGAGGTTGGCTACTTCGACCATGCCCGTCGTAAAATGAGTTTTACTCCAATTGTAACACTGTCAGGTCATAAAATCTTTCAGGTAGATTACGTCAACCATGCCCGTCATAAAATGAGTTTTGCTCCAATTGCAACACTGTAAGGACATATTGAGGTTGGCTACTTCGACCATGCCCGTCGTAAAATGAGTTTTACTCCAATTGTAACACTGTCAGGTCATAAATTCTTTCAGGTAGATTACGTCAACCATGCCCGTCATAAAATGAGTTTTGCTCCAATTGCAACACTGTAGTAAGGTCATAAATTATTTGAGGTAGACTACGTCGGCTATGCCTGTCGTAAAATGGTTTTTAGTTTCAAAAGTAGAAAAAAAAATCTGTGTTGAATAATTAACCTAAAATCTAAATACCAACTGGTCCAAATATCCTAACCAACAAAAGATGTTACTTTCAGTGACGAATTAGAATAGGCCTACACGTACGCCTAAAAATGATAGTATAGATTTTTTTCCTTTTTGTCGTAAATAATACAATACGTATCATATATCTTAATTTAAAGTGACGCGATGACGAGGTGGGGAATTATTAATGAGCCCGTGACACGATTTTGAATACTAATGAGTCTAAAAATAGAAGAGACGTCATTCGCATGAATGAGTTAACAAATTGAGTTGAAAGCCGAGCGTCGTAGAGTCGTCGACGAGGAAGGAACGAGAATAATATTATGTTCTCGGCCATCAACCCAGAATTGTGTGTCCTTTGCAAAGATTTTCTATTTTGGAACCTCTGTCTCGCGTAAATTGACGTCATCAAAATGAAGGATAGCGGATTTACGGATTTAATTTACCTTTTCGGCTTATTGTTCCTCCCCCCCCCCCCCCCACACACACACAAACGCCCCAATCCCGTCTTTATTCCGTGCCTGTCCCCTCCACTCCCCCTCCTATCTCACTCTCTCTCTCCCTTCTCTCTGTCTCGCTTTCTCCTTCTCTCTTCATCTCTCTCTCCCTTTCTCTTTCCCTCTCTCTCTGTCTCTCCCTCTCTCTCACTCTCTCTCTCCCGCTCTCTCTCCAACTCTCTCCCTCTCTCCCTCCCTCTCTTTGTCTCTCTCTCCCTCTCTCTCCACTCTCTCTGTTCCCTCTCTCTCCCGCTCTCTCTCTCCAACTCCCTCACTCTCCCCCTCTTTCTCTCTGTCTCTCTTCCACCAACAACTGACTTATGCACCAATGTTCAGGACGTCGCGATGCTTGAGTGTCGCTATTTGGTCACATCTCTGTCTCACACACACGTATGTTCAATGTGAAGGTCACACACGTACGCACTCCCTTGCTTTAAGCTAAATTTCTTAAACCTTATTTTCTTTCCCTATTGGCCGCGCAAAACCGGCGCTGTGGTGTAATGGTTAGTCTGTTCGCTTACCATGCGGAAAACCCGAGTTCGATCCCCCGTGCGGACGATCTGCGGTTTTTTCTGCTTGGATTTTTTCCCTCTCAGTCGGGTTGGCCCTGACAGGCAGGGTCGAAGTAGCCCGTCTGTCTGGGTGTTGTTGTTTTTTTTAATAATCGATTCTAAACTGAAATAACTCTAAAACGATAAACGGGTTTCTGCATATTATTTTATGCCATTTACGTTTTGTCTGGGATACTTGATAAGATTATATTGATAGAAATGGTCTTTTAGAAAGGAGTTAACGGAAGAGGCCATTTATAGATCATGGCGTCAAAAGAGCTCACTGGTACACCAAAGAGAAGGACTTCTAGAAAACATCGTGAGGCAATAAAAAGATATTTGAAACTGTTTTTCAAAAAGAACAATATCCACCAAGCTGTGGCTTCATACTTCACGAAAAAGAATTTAGTGTTTTATCTTTTGATGTTAGAAAACGGTCGGTATCAAATGAACGAAATCGTCTTTTTCATTGATCGGGCACCATGCACACCGCAAATACAGCTCTTCTTACTATCTTTGTGGTCATAACAGTTAACACTACCAGTTTCTATCAAATTTTTTATACCAAGTTCTGTCTAAGTTTTGGATTGTGTTTTTCTTTCTATGCCCAGTAAGAATTTTTTGAGAGCTGCAAGCGCGCGATCTGCCTTGTAAACGCACAAGATGCACTTGTAAAATTAAACGCAATATTAGCGTCATTTCTGAGTGCTAAAAATCGGGGTCTGTTCACGAAAACTGGCGCTGTCGCGTAATGGGTTCTTGGATTCGGTTAATTTTGGTACAAAAAAAACTTAAATGAATGAGGATTAATCGTTAGAAAGAGAATGTTTCTATCTCTTACCGTCTTTGAGTTATTTCAGTTTAGAATCGATCAATATAAAAAAAAACCCACCCTGTATATGATCTTATAATGCTGCAAGTAATGTGAAAGTGGTAACCAAACCAATTAAGCACTAATATACTTAATGGCCGCGCCTATGGATTCTGGACGTCGAAGGGTTAAGTATCAAAGCCCACCCGGCGTCCTCGTGACGTAATCCATGTCAACAGTGCTCACGGTGCAATCGAAGCGCGGCCATGAAAAGCATTGTCAATGGGAGGCCGCGCTTGATTTTGGCCACTCTCGTAATGCACTGTTGTCACGGAGTGTTTCACACCTTTGGTAAAACTCAGTGAACGCCAACTAGTTACAAACAATTCGTCGCCTATTACACGAAAGGGCGCATTTTAAATTTTGACGTTTTTGAGGTGTTACCACCAGTAGATAGCACTCTCTCAGATCTATGTTCACGCAAAACGGCGTATCCTTAGCTTTAAAACTAATAGAACTAGCATAAAGATTGACAAGGGAAGATGATGAAACAACCAAGGTGTTTCGGTTTGGTTACCAGTTTTACGTCCTCAGCAATACAGTATGGTCCTTTAAGAGACGGGCTACTACGACCCTGCCGGTCAGGGCCAACCCGGGCTGAGAGGTTAAAAAATCCCAAAAGAAAAAAGAAATCCTCCACACTCGGGATCGAACTCGGTTCTTCCACATGCAAGGCGAAGAGCCTAACCATCACACAACAACGCTGGTCTATCACTCTTATACGCTTTTCACCAACCTGATCACTCTCCTCTCTCTCTCTCTCTCTCTTTCTCTCTCTCTCTCTCTCTCTGTCTCTCTCTCGCCGGTGCTGTGGTGTAATGGTTAGGCTCTTCGCCTTGCTTGCGGAACACCCCGGTTCGATCCCCGATTGCGGATGATCTGGGGTTTTTTCGGCTGGTATTTTTCCTCTTCAGCCAGGGTTGGCCCTGACAGGCAGGATCGAAGTACCCCGTCTCTTTCATGACCTTACAGTGTTGCAGGGGACGTAAAACTGGTAACCAAACCAATCCAAATCTCTCTCTCCCTCTTTACCCCCCGGCGTTGTGGTGTAATGGTTAGGCTAATCGCCTGTCATGCGGAAGACCCGAGGTCGATCCAATGAGTGGACGATCATCTCGTTTTTCTGCTGGGATTCATCCCTTTCAGTCCGGTTTAGCCCTGGCAGATAAGGTCGAAGTGGCCCGACTCATAAAGGACCTTACAATATTCCAAGGGACGTAAAGCTGGTTAACCAAACAGCGGTATCTCAACGGTTTTCGTTGCGAAAGAAAGGGCCACATAAAAAATAAAAATAATAATAAAAAAAAATAATAAAAAAAACAACAACAAGAAATAATTAAAATACAGGGTGTTTTTTTTTATATTGATCGATACTAAACGGGAATAACTTAAAGACGGTAAGAGATAGCACCATTCTGTTTTCTACCGATTAATCATGATTCATTTAAGTTTCTTCTGGTACCAAAACCAGCTGATTTCATGAACACACTGTGCGACAGCGCCAGTTTGCGTGAACAGGCCCCGATTTATAGCGCGCAGAAATGACGCTAATCTGCCATTTACCATGCGCGTCTAGTGCGTTTACAAAGGAGATTGTGTGCCTGCAGTTCTGATAAAATTCCAACTGAGCACAGCAAGAAAAGCACAAACCAAAACTCAATCAGAACTCGGTTATAAAAATTTTGTAGAGATGGGTACTGTGAAAGGCTATAACAACAAAGATATCAAGAAATGAATATGCGACTGGCTTTGTGCTCGATCAATTGAAAAAGACGACTTCATTTTGAGACTCCCAGAAACATCCATCTCTTTCTAACTTTAAAGAATAAAACTCAAATTTTGTTTTCATAAAACATGAAGCCAGAGCTTGTTAGAGATTAGTCCTTTTGGAAAAATAGTTTCAATCATCTTTTAATTGCCTTTCGATGGTTCGTAGCAGTCCTCCTATTTGGCCAGTGCGCTGTTTTGATGCCATGGCCTAAAAAAGGCTTTGTTCGGCTCACTCCATTTTAAAATGCTTTCCCTATCAACAAAAACTTATTAAGTATTCCAGAAAAAAACTTAAATGGACAGTGAATGATGTGCAAAAAACCGTTTACTTTTATCTCTTACCGTTTTTTAGTTATTCAAGTTTAGAATCGATTAATAAAAAAAAAAAGCAACTTGTATATAGAATATATATATTTAAAAAAATTTAGACTTTGCTGAAAATGTGCACATCCACATATTATTTTATGATGAAACCACGAAATTGGAACTGGTCGTCGATTCGCAAACTATCTAAAGAAAACTACAATAGTAACAATAATTAATAGATCATTATGTTTGTTTGGCCTTTTTCTCGGACAATGAGCTGTAATGAAGATCATGACATTATGAGTATGAATCCTAGATTGACAGTGAAAGACAGAGAGAGAGAGAGAGAGAGATAAGTGAAAGAGAGAGAGAGAGAGAGAGAGAGAGAGAGAGAGAGAGAAATAGAGAGAAAAGAGAGAGTGAGAAATAGAGAAAAAGATAGGGAGCGATAGGTTTGGTTTGGGTCGCACTTTTACGTTATTTGCAACACTAATGTCATTTATGAGACAAGCTACTTAGACTCTGAATGTCAGAGCCAAACCGGGCTTAGAGGGAGAGAGAGAGAGAGAGAGAGAGAGGGGGGGGGGGTAGGAAGAGAGAAATAGAGAGAGAGAGGTTTGGTTTGGTTTGTACTTTTTACGTCATTTGCGACACTGTAATGTCATTTAATGAGACAGTCTACTTAGATTCTGAGTGTCAGGGCCAAACCGGGGTTAGAGAGAGAGAGAGAGAGATGGGGGGGGGGGATAAAATTGAGAGAGAGAGAGAGAGAGAAAGAGAGGGGTTTTAGGACAGCCAATTGTATATAGTAGTAAGGAGTGATTTATTTATAGAGGCACCAGCCTAGGCTGTTTTAGCCTCTTTCTTGTATTGTTTTCTACTTTAACATTTAAGCAGACTTAAGATTCCTTGGGGGTTGTTGTTTGTGTACTGTGTCCGCAGGCACTTTGTTGTCACGAAATAGATAATTTTTTAACAGGCCAAAATACTAATGTTGATATAACCTTTTTCATCTCCAAAAACCAAAACTAACACTCACATATACACGGACAATGAGAAAGAGAGAGAGAGAGAGAGAGAGATAGAGAGAGAGAGAGATAGAGAGAGAAAAGGGGGAGGGATGGAGAGAGAGAGAGGCAGAGAGTGGAGGAAATTCGCTTTGGTTACCAGTTTTACGTCCCCTGCAACACTGTAAGGTCATTTAAGAGACGGGATACTTCGACCCTACCTGTCAGGGCCAACCCGGGCTGAGAGGGAAAGTATACCAGCAGAAAAAAAACTTGATTGTCCGCGATCAGGGATCGAACCGGGGTCTTCCGCATGACAGGTGAAGAGCCTAACCATTACACCACAGCACCGGTGGCAAGGAGAGGAAGGATGTTATTATATGTATGAACCTTTCTGTAACTATGCAATGTGTTGAAGCCAACAGGCAGGAAGCAAATTTCCTCTTCTGGTGGATCAATAAAGTTTATCTTATCTTATCTTATCTTATCTTATCTTATCTTATCTTATCTTATCTTATCTTATCTTATCTTATTCTGCTGGGATTTTATTTTCTCCACGGCCAGGTTAATCCTGACAGGCAAGGTCGAAGTAACCTGCCTCTTATATGACCTAACAGTGTTACAGGTGACGTAAAACTGGTAACCAAACCAAACCAGTCTACTGTCAAACCTGTCTAAGACGACCACCTAATATCGAGTAAAAAGTTGTCGTTTTAGACAGGTGGTCGTCTTAGACAGGGATAATATATAGGAAAAATTTAATTTGGGAGTCAGTGTAAAGTGGTCGTTTGTGCAGGTGGTCGTCTTTAACAGGGATAATTTAGCGGAAAAATTTAATTTGGGAGTTAGTCGAAAGTGGTCGTTTGTGCAGGTGGTCGTCTTAGACAGGGATAATATTTGGAAAAGTGTATTTTGGGAGTCAGTGGAAAGGGGGGCGTCGATGGCCGAGCGGTAGTGCGCCCGCCTACAGATGGGAAGGTCCCGGGTTCGAATCCGGGTAGGATCCCGGGATTTTTTCGAAGTTTTCATGGCTCCGACCCCCGTCCTATCGGAGATGGACGTAAAATTCGGAGGTCCCGCCTCGCAAATAACCTTACAGAGTTGCATGGGGCGTCAAACCAAACCAACCAATCAGTGGAAAATGGTCGTTTGTGCAGGTGTGTGGTCGTCTGAGCAGGTTCAACTGTACATTGGATTTAGAATCGTAAGATCTCCTACTATGGTGACAGGGTCACCCTCTGTGTCTCTTTGTCCTATTGCTCAAACGATGGTCTTTGTGAGTTGACGTGTTTCTTAGAGCGCCTGTCTCGGGGTTTGTGAGTCATTGGCTGATTTGTCATGCCTTAATGCTGCGTCATTTTTTTTATACAACGGAGGTAGAGAGTGAGAGAGAGAGATAATGAGAGAGAGAGAGAGAGAGAGAGAGAGAATGAGAGAGTGGAAAAAAGAGTGAGAGGGAATGGTTAAGAAATACGAAGGGAGAGAAAAGCAGAGAGAGGGAGAGAGAGAATGAGAGAGTGGGAAAGAGTAAGAAACACAGAGAAGAGAGAGAGAGAGAGAGAGAGAGCGAAGGGATAGAAAATGAGAGGGTGGGAAGAGAGTGAAAGAGAAAGAGTAAGAAACACAGAGAGAGAGAGAGAGAAGGGAGAGAGAGAGAGACGAGAGAGAGAGAAGGGAAAGAGAGATAGGAGAGAGAGTGGCAGATTATTAAAGAGAGTGAGAGAGAAAGAGTAAGACACACAGAGAAGAGAGATAGAGAAAGATAGTGTGTGTGGGGGCGAAAGAGAGGGAAAGAGAAAAGTAAAAAACACAAAGAAGAGAGAGAGAGAGAGAGAGAGAGAGAGAGAGAGAGAGAGAGAGAACGTGGGAGAAAAAGAGTGAAAAAAGAGAGAAGGACAGAGCAAAATTGATAAAGAGAGGGGCGAAAGGGAAGAGAGAAACAGAGAAAACAGAGAGAAAGACAGAATTAAGATTGAAAGACGGAAGTTCCCGATGGGCGTTCCTTAAGAATACAAGAAGTCTATCATCTTTCCTTTCAAAGACGGAAGTATGGAACAATACTTCAACCATAATGTAATTTAAAAGCAAGGAGATCAATAGAGAGTGAATTCGTAAATCAATCAAGTAATCAGTCAATCATTTTCCCACTTAGTCCTTCTCTCGCTTACACGCCTTCCCCTCTGTATTTTTCTTCCTCCCACATTCCGTCATTCTCACCCGTCCTCTCTCACCCTCCTTTCCTCACTACATGTACATCCCTACCTCATTCACTTATCATTACACTAATACATTCTCTCACCAACTCATAAATCAGTCTATCTGTAAAGAGGCTAAAACAAAGGGTAGCATGACCGGTTCAGTGAATGAATGGATGAACGAATGATGAATGAATGAATGAATGAATGAATGGTTGGATGAATGAATAACGAAATTGATTAATAAATAAATGAATAAATGAACAAATGAAATGAATGAATAGATGAATGAATACACGATTTAATGAATAAAAATGAATGAATAGATGAATGAATACACGATTTAATGAATAATTAAACGAATGAATGAACGAGTGAATGAATGAATGAAAGAATCTGTAAACGAACATGCAAAATAAATGCCTAAACGAGTAGCCCTGAGTGTACTGACATTATACATGTTAAAATTTGCCCCGCTCTCTCTCTCTCTCTCTCTCTCTCTCTCTCTCTCTCTCCCCCCCCCCCCCCTACCCTCCGACCCGCCCCCTAAAAAAATTAAAAATGAAAGCTGAGATACATCGTTATAAAGAAAGAAGAAACAAAAGTGAAAAGAAAGTAAGGTACTCGTAAATCATAACTTTCGATGCCATCAAACAGGATAGTGAACAACTAAAGTTCAAAGTCATGGAGCAGTATTATACACGAAATAGGAATATTAATAGAGAATAATATACTACTCCAGTTGTTGTCTCGCAGTTATTGTAGGAAAACCTTAACCTGGTAGGCTAACTTGTGATTATTATTGGTGTTTTTCAAATGCCTAGAAACATTATAATAATATAATGATATAAGAAAAGTAAAAACAAAGAAAGTTAGATTCTCAGAAACATGAAAAATAAGATAAAGAAGACAAAGGTAGTGATTGGCTAAAACATTTTGGTGGTGTGTTTTTGTGTGTTATCCAGAAAGACGAAAGTGTGCCCTCAACCCACTCTCTGACAAGTAAAATGCCCCACATTTGCCTTACTAAAAAGCCGAGATAGTGCGAAAAACACAAACACACTGAACAGACGGTATAAAAATCAGCATACTAAATAAAATGAATTTTTAAAAGAGTATGCAGGGATGAACGTATCACCACACAAAAGAATAGAATCATAGATAGTTGCATTGACAAATGGATAAATGAACTATATCTATAGATATATAAACAGGTGATAAATGAATATGTAACAAAATATCGGAAACAAATACATGAGGAGTATACAGAAAAGACAACAAAAACAGATTATAAATAGATAAATAAATAGATGGATAGATAGATCGATAGATGGATAGATAGATAGATAGATAGATAGGTAGATAGATAGATAGATAGATAGATAGATAGATAGATAGATAGATAG
>JAUKPP010259825.1:0-11963 GCA_032273245.1 Phyllaplysia taylori
GGCTGATTCCGGACCCCTGTATCCCCAAACTGTGTAGCCCAGTGGGCGGGAGGTCTCGGTTCGCTCCCCGATATCTCAGACATTAAGCAATTTATCATTACCATGTTATTCTACATAAGTAATCTTTAATTTGTTTTTGTCAATTAGATCACAGCCGCCATGTATCTGGAGGCTCTGTTCAACTCAGTAGGAGTGAAGTGGAACTCTTCATCAGGTATTCCTGCTCTTGGAACAACAAGTAAGTGGTGTCAAACTTGTTAGTTTGGTTGAATTAGTATTGATAGAATCTGTCTGTTTGCTTTAAAATTAAAAAGGAGTATTTTTCTTCATTGCTTTACTGTTCAGTAGTTGGACCACCAGTGTCTTTTCCTAGTAGCAGGTGCCCCGGATAATTAAATGGGACCCCACCCGTATTTCTACTTCAGACAAATTTTGTGATGCATAGTGTTTTTGTTGTATGATATAATGTATTTTTCAACGAGTCCCTTACTCACAGTATGCTTGCTTGTCTCTTGTAGGCGATGCTTGTGTGTGTACAAAGACTTGAAGAACTTTGATCGGCTGACCAACTTGGTTCAGGTGGTTCTCAATATGGCCATTGAATTGATACAGTGTCTGCCTCAAGTTTTGTCTCAGAAGCTCAGCACTAAAATGCTGGAGTCCAGTCAGCGTTCTGTGTCCCAGTCATCAGCAGAGGAAGATGGCCAGCGCCGCCAGAGTCAGTCTGTTGGAGATGAGGAAGAGTGCCAGGATGATGCCGATGATGACTCGGCCACACGCTCAGTGTGGGATGACTGGAGTATTGAAGAGCTGAAGCGACTTTTAGACTTTCAAACATCATTGTTCTTGTCTAACTTTGCTGTCTATGTGGCCCATAAAGTTATGACAACACACAATATGGAGGTACTGGTGATTTTACTTTTAGCGTTTACAAAATTTATCTCTGTTGATTTAGCTGAATGTTTAACTGAAATGACTCTGTCTCCATTGAATTGTTTACTGTGTTTAATTTAATTTTTTTATAGTGTGGTAAAAAATTTGTGACGCAACTTTTGCTTGATTATCTCTGATACTACTGCATGAATTTCTCCTAAGCTTTGCAGAGGTTTCCATTTTATTTGTCTCAACAGGCTCATGCTTTTCTGAATGGATTTATGTCACATATAGGAATACCAATAAACAACAATAGAGCAACATAATCAGGAATTTTCTCAACTCTCCATCGAACAGCAACTTCGAGCTAATTTTTCTCTTTCGCCACTAGGCTAAGTGTGAGCAAAATCAACCGGTGACCTCGTGCTAAAGTTGACTCCATTCAGAAAATAGGATCCTGTTGAGACAAATGAAAACAAGCACCTTTGCAATGTTTTGGAAAAATTCATGCAGTAGTTATATAGAAAATATAGCAAAATTTGCGTCTCGAAATTTTTACTGCACTATAGTACAGGGCTTTTTAGGCAGTTTGTTTTAAAATGGTTATAAGAACACTTCTGTATTTTGTTTCTTTGAAGAAAAAAAATGTTTAATGTCTTGATAGGAATTAAAGTTTTGAGTGCTGCTGTGCGAAATGTCAGTGCCTTTATGTGGAGTACAGGGATAGGCTCAATATTTCGCTGATTGTTCAGCAAAGAGGCGAATATCCCACTTAAGTCCTTGTACTATTCGCCCTTAGGTAAAACAACCTGCAATGCAAGACTGTTGACATTTAAAAAGCTAGCTGTGTTTGCCAAATTTATTCATTAGATTAAATGAAAGATAAATTGTTCCTGTAAGCAGTTTTGGGACAATTCGTCTGGTTATCTATGTGAATGAATTGTAAGACAGATTCTCATATGTGAAAAAGGCCTTGTAAAATCCACATGGATTATGTGTCTTTTCTTTGAACAAATGCAATACCAAGTAATGCACTATGATGTGAGAATTATGTAATGGGCTTATTCCATAATGGCCTAAGTCGACTTATGCCATTTTGGAAGCACCATTGCGATATGGGGACATCCATTCCCGTTGTGTCTTAAAATCTACACGCATGTTTGCTACGGGAGAAATACCAAGAACATATTGTTTTATTTTAACACTTTGTAGCCCCAGAGTCAGCAGGATGAAAAGCCTCGTCGGTCACACGCAGCCAGCCATGGCCCGATAATGCTTCTCAGGCTTGTCCCATATATGCTCTGAGTGACTAGATAGGCTTATTTGGGTCGGTGCATATGCTCCAAAATCGCCCCACAAATGTTAAAACCATTCTTTCCCTCCCACACCTTGTCGGTTTTTGCTTAGATGTATAGATGAGCGCTGTTAAATCGAATCTTTGGTGTAGCAAAATATCTTGTTCACATTTGAAAAGGAAATATTAGGCTGTCTAGTGCTACCAGTTACTCTATATGTCCAAAGTGTGAATTACTATGATTTTTGACTGGTAGCATAACATGTTTAATGTAAGTGAAGGCTTCATTCTTGCTTGATTCTTCTATTACATTTTCTGTCTCTTTCATTACAGGACCTCTCCTCTGCTGAGACGACCGCTCTGCACAACTATTGTGAAATAAATGTATGTGCTTAAGTAGTTGCGGTTTGAATTTTTGCGAGCTAAAGAAACTTCAAATTTATGTAGGAATTAATTGCATCTTTTAAGTTAACTCAATGGTATATCTAGCTGAATTGTTTAGAAAACTTTCTTGCATCTTTCAGTTTTGCATCAAATCTCTTACTACTTTCATCTGTTAGATTTTGAAAGTGTAAAGTAGGCCTTCTTTACATTGATTTGAGGCTAATTTTTGGGCTCTTTCTCCTTCTCAGGCAGTTTCTGGAACACCATGTGCATAGTGAAAGGAAAAAAAGAAAAGAATTCGGCCGAGGGTAAACTATAGATATGGGTAGCTTTACTGTCTTATGTAAATGTAAACTATAGGTGACATGAATGTGGTGAGGCTTCCACAGTGCACGTTACTCAGATTACTTGGCCTGGAAGGTATTGAATTTGGGAAAGATTGCTCACATAGGAGTATATTTACATCATTTTTTTTACATTTTTATTTCAGGACATGGATGCACCATTGCTGCTCTTGCGGAATGTATGCTTCTTCATAGATAGTAATGGAGTGGGTGCTCTGAGCCAGTGCTTTGAGAAGGCCAATAACAAGAACTTGCCGTTGACTTTTGCTCACACTTTGATAACCATCATCACACATGTGAGTATGACAACATGCCTTCTCTATGGAAAGGCACAGTTTTTCACGTTATGCAATACGGAAAGTAAAGTAAGCACAGTCTTACCTGTTGTGACCCTGCTCTTTTTCCATTATATTTTGTAATTACAGTCCAGTCTGCTTTGCTGACTATCTCTCCTAATGAATACTTCCTACTGCCCCACTTGCATTATCCATCTTTATTATCGCCGCCACATTCTCCTCATGTCAAAGGCAGGATGCTATGAAAAATTTCAGCCCCTCAAGGTGTATATACAGCAGTGAGGGGTTGGGGCCACTCACGTACCTAGCAAATGTGAATTTTCACACATTGCAAAAAAGCCCAAAACAACTTGCTGGTGGGGTTATCAACTGAAAATTGTGGACAAAATTTTGTTGATCTTTGTTAATCCCAGCTATGGATGATATCCTGGACAAGTTCAACTGTATTGTGGATAGGCACAATGTGCAGAGGAGTTCTTGTACATGTTTACGACTAGTGAACGCTGACAACAGCCCTTCTCAATGATTTGAGGCCCGATTGTCTCTTATTTGTACTCAGGATGTACAGCAGTCTTTGTAAATGGTTTGAAGTCTACAATGATTATAAATTTTCGTCTTTTTTAGGTTGACAGCCTGGATTCGGTTTTGTCTTACACTTAGATCTAGTTATTAGTGTAACCGTGAAATTGGAAGTGAACATTTTTGTAAACATGGCTTTTGAGAAATTTTGTCATAGTTGTGTTCAGGGGCCCTTTGGAATAATAAAAACTTATTTATCCCCAGCTGCGGATGTGGGTGAACACGCCTACCATCCTGACGTGCGTTGTGCCACTGCGCTCACCAATCATCCGTTACATGTGCACTCTGTCAGAGGCAGATATGAGGGCAGCAGCAGCACACAACACTATGGAGCTCATGTGGCAGGCCATCAAGGAACCAATGGACTCACAGATGACCTTTGACCGTGAGGTTATGGCTTTAGTGTACAAGTGTTTCACTAGTACCACTCTCACCATCAGGCTTGGCAGTATCTGTCAGATCAGTGTAAGTACTCCTAGTTGTCAGTCATGGAGTTAAGATTTTTACTGTTTGTCACAAGAATAAATCAAGGATTCCAGTCAAATTTTTCAAATCTTTGTAAAATTATAAGATTAATTGTTGTTTCTGTCTTTGTGCCTCCAAATTTTCCTGATCATCTCCATTTAAAGGCATTTTAGTTAATTCAGTCGTTTGTGTCATAATCTACCTGGGGGCAGCAGCATTATTGTGTAGTGTGGCATGTTGGTATAGTCCAATGACTGGCTATCAAAGTTTTGAAAGGGTACCATTTAGTTGACAAACTTAATATGAAATGCATTCATCTAAGTAGTTAGATTTCTTGTGCTTTTCCCGCTTGTTTCCTGTTTCAGGAAAATTTATTTCTACTGGATTGATAAATGTAGAATGTTTGCTACTAATCTAATTTACTCGAGGACTCATTACTTCATTCTTAAATAATAACTGTCTAACAAATTGCTTTGTTTCAGACGCTGATCAACACTTATAATGACAATATCAGCAATGAGACAATGAGTGATATTGAAAGGTATGTGAGTAATCTGGGTCTTGATATAAATCTTAAAGTAAATGAAATGCGATTTAACACGCATCAATAAACATTCATTGCTTTTGATATATTGTTTTTTTAGTCTTATATTATGGTTGGCTGTTAATGAATCAGCAGACCTGCCAGTTATACCGATTTCATCGGTATTATACCGATTTTTTCAGCAGTATACCGAGTACTGATCTCCCGAAAAATTAATTTTTGTCCGACAAAAGTGCCGAAATTTTTCCCGACCGAGATATTTCCATGAATATTATTATAGTGGAGATGACAGGAAGTGAAAAGAATAAACTTACACAGATTTCCGGTTTGAACTATACAGACTTCCGGTTTAAAAATCATCAAGTTCCGCCATTTTGAACCAGTTATCGATTGGATCTTTTCTTCCGTAAATCGTGTCAAATAATAAATGTTTTTTCCTTTTTATGCTGGAAACGTGTACTTTGCTATTTTTAATAATGATTCCAACGGTATTACACGCTGGATGGCTCTTACTTGACTCTGATAGAAATGGCTTTTGCTCTGAATCGATGATGGCTTAATTGCTGCTTTCCGGTTCGTACTATGTATCACTTTGCGTTTTAAGATCATTACCAAAAACGTCAATGTCAAATTCAAATACTCGAATTTAACTTGTGAAAAGAACAGTTATCGTGTATCCTCTTTAATAAATTGAGAAAATGATATTACTGGATAGTGTTAAACAATTTAGTTGTATATTTATGATAAATTTCAAACATAGTTACGAAACAAGAGATTTGCTTATAAAAGCATGGATTCTAGTTGAAAACATGGACATGTTTTAATATATGAATATTTTCAAAAGCATGCCTTAAAAAATAATATAGGCCCCCAAATTTGCTACTATTGTTTGCACCAATAGTAAGCTACGTTTCTTGAAGCTTTCAAGTGAATTGGGTTCATCTTTCTAAGGTTATCAGCAGAAGCGGTCAGTTTTTAGCGGAATTCCTATGTAAAAGGTTACCTTGATTTAAAAAAAAAAAAAAAAATTAATAAAAATTTCTTTACATTTTGTGGCACCTCTGGATCTCTGGAACTATTCAAACTAAGTTGATGATTCCTACATCAATCTTTTTGTTGTAAAAGCTATTTTACCTTAATTTTTTTTTTTATTTATGCTCTCTGTTTGAAATTTTTGTGTGTGTGAGGGGTGGGGGGGGGGGGGGTGGTGAGCGGAGGATCGTAAATTTCTCTAATGACATGTTGATATTGTTTTTCGCCGGAACGCGCAAGAGAACCCTGATACTGAATTTTTTTGCAAAATACTGAATTTTTGCCTTGAGAATACTGAATTCGCCTGTCAGAAAAGGGGCAGGTCTGAATCAGGTTGTAGTTTATAAGAGGTTTCAAAGCTTTCTTTTCAAAGATCTATATGCTGTTGTCCGCTCTTTGGGATTCTTGTATAATCTGCAGCTGTGTGTCTTTTCTTTACATCTTCCCCGTTTACTTATCTGCCAGTATAACATCTTGATGACATTCATTTTCCTTGCATTATTCTTATTCTATGATATGTGTCTCAACATATTGAAATTGGGTGCTAATTAAATTTGGGCATTTAGAGTTATTGGAAGCATATTAAATCTTGTACAGAAGTAGATATTAACAATTTCAGTCGATTCAGAGTAACCCACTATGAAAAGGGAAATTATGAAGAAAGGACCTATTATTTTTTTTATGGCTTTCAAAATTTTACTACTCTACTTTTAAACAATGTTCTTGAGTATAATTCACAATGAAATGTGTTTTTAGATAGGAGATATAGGTCACAAAACAATTCATTGTAGAAAATTTTTTGACACTCCAATAAAGGCTGCTGATTCAGTACACCTTGTTTTGAGGAGCGCTTGATTTCATGGAGTTGCAACACATACATGCCATTGAATGGAAGAAAAAACACATGCATGCACTCAGTAAAGATTTTTTTTATCTTGGTTGTGTCTTTATGTTGCACTGATTGTCTCTCTGGTGTTTCTTACAGTTTTGGTGATGAGATGGCGAAGTGGCTTCTAGAGAACAAGATTGTAGAACAGATCTTTGGACCCAACCTTCATATAGAGGTAACTGTTTGTCTTCTAGTATAAGTGGAAAATTGTCATCCTGAATTGATTTTAACCTATGATCATCTTTGGTTGGTCAACATTTTCAGCCATTATCAATTGTATAGCTTTTGATTTCGAAGATACAGCATGTCCATGTAAACTGACTTCCTTTTAATTTTATTTTTAAAACTTTCAGATCATCAAGCAGAGTCAGATTATCCTGAATTTCTTGGGAGCCGAGGGAAAGATCAATAACCAACATCTGGATTGTATCTGGGCGGCTGCACAAGTAAGTTTGCTTTGAAAAGAAATGAACAAACTTTGGCATACTGTCCTTATGTCTGTCATCATTGTTTCACTGGGCGGCAATAGAAACTTGTCTGTTTGTGCTAAGATTAATCATTTTGAATTTTTACATATTGGTGCATTTTAATTTGAGTGGCATTATTCTCCACTGCATAAATATTTAGAATTTTTTTTCAGGCATTAAAGTGCCTTTGTTAAATCCTTTCTTTTTTTTTTTACTCACTCTTGGCCTTTGTGTAAGGAATATTGTTCTTTGCACTCAGATGCAGTATGAGGAATATTATTGCATTAGCTTGAAGTTGAAGGATAAATTTGTGCTATTCAGTGGATAGTTATTCAAATGTTATTTTCCTCTTTGTGTACACTCAGCCCCCATAATTAATATTGTTACATAAAGCAAAACATCTTTGAAAAATCTACTAGTGCTATTTGACATTAAAATGTTTTTTCCAGCTGAAACACTGTGGCAAGCAAGTGTATGAAGTGCTTCTGCCCTTGATAAAGTCTGTGGAACCAGAACAAAACAGACACCTGAGGCATTTGATTGACAAGCTAGACCCTGCCTCTTACAATGAGTCGGTGCGTATACTCTTTTCACTTAAGGCCTGTCAAAATCTTTGGGCAACCAAAATGTTATCTTATCCCTTTCAAACCTCATTTAACTTACAAGGTATATATCCCACTTATGAGTGATTTCCCTGTTCCAAGATCTTTTGATGGTGTTGGTAAAGGTTTTTCTAGAAATTTTGAAATGTAGCCACAAGTGCAGAGTGAATACAGGTTCGTTTTAAGAATGAAAAGTAAATTTAGTTAACTGTTACATGATCTAAATTACTAAACATTTAATTGTTTTAGCGTAAACAGCACAAAATATGAGGCGGTTGCATATTGGAAAACTGTATGATATAACATTTCAATATACATTTGCGCCTGTCTAAGATGGCCATCTATTAAGAGAAAAGAAAAGGGTCATCCAAGGCAGGTCTCTTGAATAATAAGACCAATCCAAAGCTTTGTTCCAATTCTTTGTTGATGCTGATCAGTGCCTGAATTTTTCTCAATCTGTGAAATTTTTGTTTGTTTAATAAACATTTTTTGTGCCGGTGCAGTTCCTACATGGTTCTGCCAAGTTGTCATATTTTCTATCTTTATATTAATGTGATTGCTGGTCTTGCTCCTGTCAGGTCCTCTACCTATCGTCAATCTTGACCAGAAGTCAGTGGCAAGCATTTCAAGCAGAGGAGGCGCAGAAACGTAAACTCATGCCTGCTGGAACTGCACCAGGAAGCAGAAGTAAGAATGTGTTACAGTTGTTATGATGATGCGCTTCCTTTTAAATCTTGCTTAACTTTAATGAATTGGTCTCCTGAGTTAAATATTGTGAGTGGAAAGCACACCATAGCTTTCTTTTCCTTGAGTCAAATGGGTTATTTTGTTATTCAAAGCTTAATTTTAAGCAGAACTTTTTTCTTTTTTTTTTACCCCACCGACAGTAGTGAAAAGTAAATGAACACATGTTACATCCTAGTGAGTGATTTCTGTCTTCAAGCAGCATTTGAGGTCAGCTCCTTAATCTCGTGAGCTAGACCCGAGTGGTTGAAACTTATGGAATTTTTTAAAGTCCATAGTGACCATTGCATGTAGATTTTTATTTGCTTTCTACATTTAAAGTATGACAATTTGATATCTGCTTCATTTGTGCTATGAGTCATTAATGCTCAAGATAATAAATATTGCTCCTTAGAAAATCAGTGAGGATGTTGACTTAGTGGTAACTTGCATTTCTAGAGAGAATAGTTAAAGCATCGTCCTGAAAGACCAGCATGTGTGATGTAGTGGTTAGGCTCTTCGTCTATTATGCTGAAGACCTGAGCTCAATTCTCAAGTTACGACAGCATCTTTCTGCTGGGATCTGTCCCTATAAGCCACAGGGTAGACTCGGATAGACGGGGTCCAAGCAGCCCATCTCATAAATGACATTACAGTATGGCAAGGGATGTGAAAGTAACACCAAACCAAAGTCTTAAAGGAAACTTTTTTGTGGCGCTCTTGTGCTGGTGTCTGCCTTGCAGTGTTGTGAAAGCCATAACTGATGTTCTGAAATAACATGTAGTCCTCAATGGCTATAGCAATTATATCTTGAATTACCTTCTTTGATTGACACATCCAGGTTTCAATTATGATATAAATGGAAAGATATAATTCATCCTTTAGGAGCTACTCGTGCCCCAGCTCCACAGGTGAGCAGCAGTGATAGTGACTCTGATGATGGTGCTGCTCCCCCACCTTCCAAAATGCAACAGGTGAGTGCAAAACTTTGAGAAGGCAACAACTTAATTCACTTATTACTTCACTGGCACTGTAGTATAATTGTTAGGGTCATGGTCAGGGAGAGGACGGGACTTCGATTCCCACATTAGATGAACATATCAGTCTTTTTGCTGGAATGTTGTGTTCCTTTCGGCCTGTGTTGACCCTGACAGGCAGGGTTAAAGTAGCCCTCCAGTGAAATGATCTTACAGTGTTACAAGGGGTGTCAAACCAAGCTTATTACTCGGGCTTCCTTGTGATTGATCATATGCTGCATTTTGTTTTCTTAATTAAGAGGTACACATATCTGGTTTCTTATCTTGTCATGGCTTTGTTCAGAATAAGAGAAAATATAGATTTCTTTATGATGAGGGATTTTACATGTTTTTAAAAAGTAGGCGTGAGCTAGTGGGTCCATATTGTGAGCTAGTTTTTAGCTATTTCAAATATCTTGTTTGTCAAAGCAGGAGGCAGTTAAGTAAAATTATAAGTTGAAATACCAAAGCTCGTAAAAGTGAGATTAAAATTGACCCTTGCATAGTGTCATATAAGGTGTGTGGATTTTTCTGAGATGAAACTTTGGTTCTTTTTTCTTCTAACTGGGACGGAAACAACGAACTCTTGGTTTTATAAATCATCATCCCATCTTGATTCGTTGGCCAGACTGTAACTGACATGGACCACATACATGAATGTAGGATGTAGTTTGCCAATTCCTGGCCCAAAGTAATATAAAATCCTTTCATTGCTTTCTTTGATAATGCCATACCATGGATAGATGCAGTGACAATGAAAAGTAGGAAATAATTTTGTGAAGCAAGAAATAATGGAAATGTATTATTCCTTCCTTGATTAATCTTATTTAAAGTATGAATCACATTGTTACAGAAAAATAGTATCTTGCTTTTGTTTTCTTATGATTTTTTAAATTATTTTTTTTTACAGAAATACAGTAGCATAAGAATTTGCAATCTGCTGCTGGTGCACTTATTTTTCTGCTTTGAAATGTTTTATTTTTGTCATCAACATTCAATATTTTGAAATTTGCTCTACTGTCAACATTGTCACAGAAGTTAGAAGTTACTCATTTATAAAGGGACCAGCTTCTTTTGCTGTTTTAGCCTTAATATTGTCACATAGAGGCCTCTTTGCTTTCTTCATAAAAAAAATAGGAAATGTTAGCAGATCAGGTCGTAAAAAAGTGTTCATGTGAGATTTTGAAAATGTGAAGAATGGTTTTTGGTTCGAAGAGATACCCACGGACTGTCTTTTTAGAACAAAAATCTACCTTTTACAATTTTTGTGTTTACTTTATAAAGGGTAAGTGGAAACTCTAGTGTCATTTGCTTCTTTTAAGAATTAAGCTATTGTCCTCTCAAATTAGAACCCTTGCAGTGTTGATGGTGCTGAATACCTCAGTAAGAAATTAATCCCAACTCACTGCAGGAGATTAGCTCTTGCACAAAATACATGTGAAATTTTTGAAGCTTTTGGTTTTTATTTTTTTGTGCTCTGATACTAAATTTCATTGAGTAACTCATATTTGTTTGGTCTTGAAAGTAAGTCACAGTAGTTTTGTATAGTTTACAATGTGCACTGTGCCTGGATTGCAAATTCAAATGTGCATCACTTTAGACTGTTATGATCAGACAGTTGTAACATTTCTTTCTGTTTATGCAAGTTTTTCTTTCACTTGTTGCAGCGTAACCCAGATCTGGCAGTGGCAGTTGTGACGGAGCAGCTGAGCGGAGGCCTGGGGGCGGAGGAGGACATGTGCTGTAGTGGCTGCATCCCACAGCACACTGTGCACCACCTGCCGCAGTCCCAGCACCACCACCCTCTCCACCACAGGCAGCAGCAGCACATGGGACTACACCACGCAGGAGTGGCCTCAGACAGCTCCATTGAGGGTAAAGATTCTTCCCCCAATGGGGTGGGCATGCTCAAGATTTATCGTGCAGGGATGGGGATGCTGTGGGCTTTTTGTATGTTTTTTTCTTCCACATTTACATTGTTGTTTTTTAACAGTGTTTATGTGGAAAGCATGTTTCATTGCAGAGGAAAGGCTGTTGCGTCTATGTTATCAGTTAAAAAGAGAGGTAGAGGTTGGGAGGCGGGTTGCAAATATTCAGGGTCCCCGCTAAGTCGGGAAGTCGGGAATTTCGTGATGGGTCAGGAAGTCGGGAAAAACGAAATGGCTAAAATTTCATGTTGTATCAGGAAAGATGAAGTCGGCCGAGCCTTTTCTTCTTTTTCTTCTTCTTCTTCTTCTCCTTCTTCTTCTTCTTCTTCTTCATCTTCTTCTCCCTCTTCTTCTTCTTCTTCTTCTTCTTCTTCTTCTTCTTCTTCTTCTTCTCCCTCCCTCTCTCTCTCTCTCTCTCTCTCTCTCTCTCTCTCTCTCTCTCTCTCTCTGTCTGTCTGTCTACCACCACCAGCAGCAAAGTTCATGCAGCTATCACTCCCTTCTCACCTTCTCTTTATGCGTTGCTT
>JAUKPP010259836.1:0-22024 GCA_032273245.1 Phyllaplysia taylori
CTCTCCTCGTCTCTCTCTCTCTCTCTCTCTCTCAGGCTGAAATGACCTTACATTGTAGATGGTGCTGCAAAACCTCAACGAAATCACAAAGACTCCAACCTATAAAAGCGTAAAGATGTAAAGACAATACGTCAGTATTTTTCAGCTCCGAACTGTAACCACCTGCACGAAGTATTATGAAGTATTGGGTGTTACGACCAACTTTGGATTGAAGCCTTTACTCGGGCGTGCATTTACTCTGGTGTAGCACATAGGGGAGAGTCTGACCTTCTGTTTGATTAGCGTCTTGTGTGTATTTATGTGACACCGCGCTTTTGCAGGATGGCGGAATTAAGTGTTATGAGGCATTGTGCCAGCCACTCAAGAGGAAATGTTTCCAAGCGATTTGTCCATGCGTTGTTAAGTGTGCGCTATTTGTGTCTGCTCGTGGCCTTGTGGGGATATTTTTATTTGTCCGTGTTTATGTCTGTCTGTCTGCGTGTATGTCTGTGTGTGTTTGCATGTCGGCGTGGGTGAGTTTTTGCACTGTTCTTGAGTGTGATTTACCGTGAAGTTTATTCCTTAATTGATTATAGAAGGTTAAAGGGCACAAAAAGCATTCACGGTCAACCGGCGCTGTGGTGTAATGGTGTAATGCGGGAAGACCCTAGACCGATCCCCGGTCGCGGACTATCTGGGTTGTTCCTGCTGGGATTTTATTCCCTATCAGTCCGGGTTGGCCTTGACAGGCAGGGTCGAATTAGCCCGTCTCTTAAATGACCTTACAGTATTGCAGGTCAAAACTATTTTCTGATACTCAGAAAAAAAAGGGTGATGACTCTGCTTCTCTTGCTTTGACAAGCGGCTGAACTCATGGAGTGGAAGACATGATGTCATTATCTGTGCATTATTTGACGTCTGCTGTTTCTTTGTTCCTCAGTTCTGAAAACTACCGCGGATCTGGGCAGGACATTCGTGCAGACGGGGACGGCGGAGAGGACGAGGCAGGACCCGTCTCCACTCTCTACAAGAAGATCCAACATGGCGGCGATATCCCCATCCGGGGACTGCAGAAACCGGCCCCAGAGAAACCCACCAGTGAGTATTCCCGAACGTTTACATGTGCTAAGTTTTCCTTGTCGTTTTTTAATGTTATGGTGGTTGTATTATTTTGTTCTTGTTGTTTGTCTTACTGGTTGTTAGCTATTTTCTTCGTTGTCTTTTATGATTTTTATATTGTTGTTGTTATTTTCATTTCACCGGTCTGTTTGAGATTTTTCGACTCTATACAAAAAAAAAGCATGCTTGATGTATGTTTTTGGTTTATAAATGTTTTCCTTTTTTCTGTCTTCTGTCAGCGGAAAGCAGAAAAGAGGAAGAGATTGATGTCCATTTATTTTACTTCTTTATGATGAGTTCATATTATTTAACCTACTTTTAAACAGATCTGACAATAAGACACCACACCTCCACAATACACACGCACGCACGCGCACGCACACATACAAACACACACACGCGCGCACACACACTTACACACACAAACACACGCAAACACAAACAAACACACACACAAACATGCACACGTCCTTAGACCGGTAAAGGACCTGACTGAGTTGTCCCTGATATTCTTTCTCGGATTTTGGTTGAACTGCTGTTTTTCTTTCAAGTAACCAATCAAAAACATCTAGTCCTTTGTGCCTCTCTTGGTGTTTGTTAGTTTGTACACTGACGTATTTCTCTATTCTTTCCTACTTGCGGTGTTTGCATTAAGGCCGCGCGTCCACTGACATGTTTTGTCATTTGCAGGCCAGGCTCATATGTATATATATCATATATAGATGAGCCTGGCCTGCAACTGATATGTTTTGTCAATTGCAGGCCAGGCTCATATGTATATATATCATATATAGATGTGCCTGGCCTGCAACTGACAAAACATATCAGTGGACGCGCGGCCTAATGCATATCGCCCTCTTCCTATTTCCCAATATTCAGATCACTGTTTTCATCTTCCAGTCTCGTCCTATCTCACGCGGTGGCTATGTATATTAAATTCGTTCCTTTAATTTTTCGTCTTTTTCTTCATCACTGAATACCCAAGCATCTATCCTTATTGTTATGACTTAGTAAGATCAACTTTTTGTACAGGTGGTATTGACATCTACGGCCTGTCTTCGAACTATTTGACGGGGGTTTTGTATGCTCAATGAAATAGTCAGAACATCTAAATTACGAGCGATTATCTTCAGCTAAGCCTGACGAAAATTAAGGATTGTTTAGTAAAAAAGCTTTGCATCTTGTTTTCAATTTCTGAAATTAGGAATCAGAACAATCCGTGCTCTTTCTCAAACGTCTATACCTTCCAACCAAGAAACATTGTAATCCCTTCTTAGGATGATGTTTCTTTGTTTCTATGCTGTTGTGTATACTTTTTCCTTCATTTACATTCAATTTAAAACCCCTTGCCTTTTATGAGCAACACACTGCGTTGCTATAGCTACACACCCAGTATCACAAAATACACACAATTATTCATTTACTCTGTATAATCCGGTCATAAAACGCTTTCCTACCATCAAATAGATTATCACACTATGGTATATATTAAGTGATAGTATTCTATTACCTTTTTCCTGTATTATATGTCTAAATTAGTGATGATTTGCCAGCCACTACATTTAATAAGCGATTGGACTTGGGATCATCAACCACCATAGCCTCCATCTTCCCTCGCTGTATATCCGCCCCTGTAGGCTTCAATTTATTACTTTTTAAAATTTATTTTTTTGCTATTTCCGGAAATTTAATCGTTATTTCAAGTTCCTCCCATCAATGGGTCTATGGCTTGACCGTACCATGTCACGGTGTAGAGGCTTTTAGTATTACGTCAGTTGGTTTTGCCTCTCTGTTGTGTATGTGTTGTGCTGAAGTCGTCATTTTGTTATCGCATGACTTTGTCGTTTCTGGAGTGTTTTTGTTCATTTCTTGCCTTTTTCATATTTTTTGTTGCATGTCTTAAATGGAAACGTCTATGTCTGTACTCTCCATCCGTCATTTACAACTACACTGGATGTGTGCCGTTTTGCCATTGCTATTCTCAAAACACGACTTAAGTCCGAATCATTCAGAATGTATGCTTTTCCACAACCTGTTTTGTTTTGATAGTGTTCATCACTCAGATTATGATATACGACCGCTGAACAGTGGTGGTGGCGAAATTTTAATTTCATCTAAACAAAGTAATGTTACCGTTGTTAACAGTCATTTTAGTCTTATTATTTTACTCCCGTTGAAAGGTTTAATGTAAGTTACTTACGCGCTTATAGAGTTACAACGACGATGTGGTGTAACTTCCGCGAGAGCAATAAAGAGGGTTTGATTTCCATAATTCCCCATACCTGTCAGCAGATCCTTCTTGCTCCAATGCCAACTTTTAATGTCGATGTCCGCCACTGTAAAAGTGCAGCCTTTCTATGCATAGAACTGTTTGCATCAAAGTGTAAGTAACATCTTTGACAGTACTCCACTCAGAAGATGGGAGATAGACCAACTTAAATTGTGGCATTTCATTAGCTCACAAAATCCAGTGCCGAGTACAAACGGCGAGTGCGAGAACACTGAAAAATTCATTGTATATATATACAAGTATTGTATTGGGCTGTTATTGATGAAGCTTTTACGCGTGTAACTTGCACCTATGTGTGCAGATAGGTTTAAGGAGTGCACTCTGTCACCTCGTCGAAGCGGTTATGGCCGTCTATGAACGTGAAGACACGGGTTCGAATGTTGAATTCACTGGAGATTCCCCTGGGACAAGTTCATGGCTGCGATATCCGTCTTGTCGGAAATGGACATTCCAGCACAAATTCCAACTCTTAAATGACTTTACTTTATAGCGTTGTAATTTGCATTGCACTAAAACAAATAAATGAGTAGTAGTAGTTGTTGTGATGAATAAATATTTATAGAGGCTCTAGCCTTCGGCTGTTTTAGCCTTTTATAACCAGCCCAGAAGAACAGGTCGCGTGAAAGACAGAATATTTATTATTTCCCTTGGATTCATCGGAGTTTGGACAGATTTACGTTGTCGTCTTCGCCTCGTGTTCCCGCTTCTTCACCACTTCTGTTCACACTTGCCCGGACTGGACCGCATTTTGTGTGTCGATGTAAGTAAAACCTGCTTTATTTTCTGCTCTTGCACCATTTTCCTGTCAGTTTTCATTTCACTTTTCTGTTCTAAATGTTGTTCGACATTTCAGTTTTGTTTTAGCGAACTTGAAAAGAGGAGAAAAAGTTCTAAGGGACGATTTACAATTTAAAAGGGTAATAGCCACATTTCTATTTTGGCTGAAAATGGCGAAGACTATCTTTTTGGAGAGTGTGAAAGAAGCAAAACTTATCATTTCATATATTTTTTCCTTTAAATGTTTACAAGTAAAATATTGGTCTATAATACCATAGACGACCTATTTTGTCGGTCATAGCAGTACAACGTAGAGTTATTCAGTGTCGTTTAAGTCAGTGCTTAGTGATATTTTGTTTTAAAATGGTCAAAATGACACGTAGGAACTGCCAACCCCATCAAACACTTAAAGTCCTACTTTCATCTTCACCCCTCCCCCTAAAGCTAACGAGTGTTCAAACTCATGATTACAGAATATATTTTTATGAAAGCTTTTATCCAGTCGAAGCACTTTATTTTCTTTTCAAATGTACACTGCTTTTGATTTAGTGCTGATGTGAATGTTATTTTATAAAGGGTTATGACTTGGTTTCGTAGAATTTTGCTGACTTTTTTCTTCATTTTCTTTCTCTTTCAGTTCGCATGTGCACTCTGCATGGTAGTGTGTGAATAATATTATCCTGAAGGAAGACTGTTTAGGTACCTCACCTATTAAATGACCTTGCAATGTTGCAAGAGGTGTAAAACGAAAACCAACATCAAGAAGGTTGTCCATTCAGGAATTTGACACCACCAGGAAGAGCTGCATTACCGCTCTCTTATTGCGTGACTTCACTTCCAGATTTTGTCATATCTGTCAGCGAGACAGGTGGAACTAAGATTCCAAAGTCGGTAGGAGTGGATAGACTACATGCAAGTCAGCTGCGTTTGAACTCACGGAAGGCAGATTTGGCTTTGAGGATGTGATCTGTATTTGGGACGTCGTTTGAGGAAAGTAAAGAAAATCATCACGTTGGTCAACGTCCCCTACAGCATTAACTCATCAGATCGTCGGAACGTTTGTAGGATTGCCTGAGAAGCTTCGCTCAAGGTTGTTATTTGCCCTTATTTTGAAACGGAGCAGACAGCAAAAACTACGACTCGGCGGAGACCTGTCTTTGATGACCTATGCTCCAAGTGGACGGAGTGGCATAACTACTCGTAATTGAAGTATTCACCTCTTGGAACAATCTGAGAAAAACTTTGTCTTTGAGGCTCATGTGATAGAGGTCAGATAGGGGTAGCGATGTGGTATTGTGGTGAACTCATTCCATGAAGACTACCAGTACATGTATATGAAATCAGACGTCGAGTTGATTTCTGAACGAGAAGAGATAGCAGTGTTGTCAGTTTCTACTATCATGTCCATGGACGTTCTCGTCATACCACCATCCCCAAATAATTGCGGTGTCATCCATGATCTGAGCTAATTACGGCATGCCTGGCGACAGAGCTCAGTCATGTGGCATTTCGAAGACCACACGCAGCGCAGTTAATTAACGGATCAACAGATAGATCTACATAGAAGGTTCATATCATGACAAACTATAAGCCGTTGGTACATAATATAGGCTTTGTAGTTTGTATGTACGTGGCACATTTGACAATCTGCAGACGCAAGGCACATGGAGCCATTTCAGTTTGAATTTTGTTATCATTTGATCTGATGTCAACTTGCTTTACATTAATGAAGCTGACGGGAGGTGCTTAAGATCGGTATTTTATCTATGTACATCGTTCGTCACTGGGAGATATCACACGACAAGCTTATGATAAGCGGTCGATACGGCATACCGTATTGTCACACTGACAGCCAGACCAAACCAATAAGCACTCATTGTCTTGCCTGACCTTCTTGCCGGGAAAAACAAAACAAGTTTGGAAAAGGAACAAACTCTTATGTAACGCGTACTGTGTCTGTGCTCTTGCGACATCCAGCATCTACGATAGCAGTAATATTCTTTGTGTGACACAACTCGCCAAGCCCTACTGGTATGCCATATGTGTGTAACTAGTGATGGAGAATTATGTGAAGAACTGGAACTTATAACCCATCACTTATTAAGACCTAGCTTTAAGTGAAGGAGAGAGGAGTGAGGAGAGAAAAAAAGAAGAGGCCATCGTCAATCGTGGAGGCAGACAGTGAGAACAGTGGAACACCTCACGTTTCTGGCGGCTTTATCAGTGTTCAACGACAGTGGAGAAAAAAAACAAATAAAGCCAAACCATCATCTGTTGTGACAGTTGGCCGGGTCGTTGTGTGTGTGGTTTGTGCGCGGAGCCTGCTGTGGTAGTATTGATCAACTCACTGCGTGGCTCTGCTCCGCTGCAACAGACCGACGCCACGCCGCGCTCTCGCGCATTATATAAGAGATATTGACCGCAGGTAACAGCGGTACGCGCCCACCTCCCGCGCCGGTGTAGTTGTGTGTTCGTGTCTGTGTGTGGATAACATATTCAAACCAATCATCCATCTCGTTTACCTCTGTGGGTGCGAGCGCGAGTTCGTGTCCGTGAATTATTTACTGTGATGATTTACCTTCAGAAAGAAAGTTGTGGATTATTACATTACTATGTATCGACATAGAAATTATTGCATCAAATATCGAAGGAATTTGGAATTTGTGAGCAGTAGAAATTTCCTCTCTTGTGACAATATGTCTTTTCTGTCACCCCAACGACAGTTATCACCCACTGACTGTTGCCCTTCAGTGTGCGAGGTGAATGACTAATATCACACGCACTCGCGCATACTCGTGTTCACGAGTAAATCGATATTGTGTCGCTTTGACTCACGAGGCAAATATTTAATGAAAACGCCATGTGTTTGTGTTATTCTGAAACACGGAACTAGTGCTACAGAGGACTTTATTGCGATTCAAGCCAAGTATGAGTCGTTTTGGAATTGTTTTTCGAAGATAAAAGTTGAGTCAACACCTTCTTGCGTTGTGGAATTTGTGTTGAGCAAAGAAGGAAACAAAGTATTTACGATTGTATTTTGGCAGTGAAGAAAACAAACATAAGCATTACAAGGCATTTGAGGCAACATACTCATGTAGAATCGCAACATTCGCTACCCAAAGTCGATATCTGTACCGTGCAAGCTAATCAGAATGTTAAATGACCACTGGCTTTAGCCTGGACTTTCGAAACGCTCGTATACCTGGCTGGTATCGGGTAGGATTGAAGATAACTGCGTGAAGTGGCCTCTCAAAATCGCCTTCAAGTGGAGATATTATGGCCAGATCCGCATGGCAAGTCGGCGCCTATGACTCTTTCCTTAGCGCCAGGAGAGCCACAGTAGAATTCCGCCCGTCTTTAGCAAGAAGCAGGGAGAACTCACGCGAGCGAAAGTTGTACGCTAAAGCAGGCTCTGATTCTCAAGACAACGATGTCGTAGAAGAAATTGGTGGTGGAGGAGAAAACACTAACCTATCCGGGGGATACCATAGCGCGTACAGATCCTCTGAGAGACACAATGATGGGACAAAACATTCGGATATACCTCGGAGTAGCCGACACTCAAGTTTCACCGAGGAAGTGACGAGTTTTTCATCTGTGACTCCAGTGATTGAGACATATCCTGTCGAACATTCAGGGCAAATTTCTGGTACCACGGAAGGATCGCCATCACCTTTTCAAGAATTCACTCAAAAAAGTAGTCACAGTCGCTCCAACCCTAGCGTTTCTCCGACGCGTGACTCGGCATCCGATTCCACTCCCCCAAGTCTCAGCGACTGTCCAGACGTGACTGCTCCTACATTATTAAAACGCTCAGGCACAGCGCCAAACTTGAAGTCTCTAGCTCGAGATACGTCATCGAACAGAGGTTCTTTCAGCGTGACGAGCGACAGATCTTCCCGCCTCGACCCCCACACGTACCAGTCTTACGCTGCTGGTATTCTCTACTCTTCAGGGAAGTCAGAGAAATTCCTTAACCTTCAGAAAAATTTCGCAGTGCTTGGACGTATCAGTGAGTTGGACGAAAAGAAAAAATATCCTTCGTCTGTGATAGGGAAACCCGACTGTACCCCAGAGTTGCGTTCTCAAATAAAAGCAGCAGATGACTTTGGTAGTCTAGAGGAACTGAGTGAATTGTATTCAGAACTTGACGAAGCTCAAAAGAAGAAGGAATTTTTCTATAACGCCATCACTGACACATCCGGAATGCATTGGAATCCAGATAAAGATAGAGGCTTGCAGAAAGCTGCAAAGCTCAGTGATAGGCTTAGCTGGTATCAGAAAGCAATCAAGACATCTGACGAGGTACCTTCTTCTTTAAAGAGTAAAGCCCCTTTCGAAACAGCCGAACTGAAAAAGACAGTGTCTTTCGGGGACTTGCATGCTAAATATGACTCAGACTCACGACACGGGAGTCAGGTCAATCTTCAGTCAAGCAGTATATCATCTGATCGCAGTTCCGACTCTTCATCAAAAGCGCCCGCAACTTCTCACCCATCCTACATACGAATTCTGGACAGTGCATCAAAGCAAAGCAAACACAGATCTATTTATGGAACAAATATCGGTGGTCCGGAGAGTGCATATGAGAAGCGAGTTAAAGCAAATGTAAGAAGTCTCAAAGGAAATTACGATATGGACAGCTCTGTGCTTAAAGCTGTCTCCTCCTCGCCCGATGTGTCTCTCTCTACAGAAGAGGACGATTCACTAACAACCCGGCCAGGACTTGACAAGATTGGGGTACACTTTGCAGAGAGTAGGTTGAGAGGATCCTACTCAGAACCAGATGTGTCCGAGTCTGAGCCACAGGTCTCGGTGACTCGGTCCAGCTCCAGACGTCAGTACCTCACTATGCCAGACGATGAGGACGACCAGTTCGTCGCTTCCTCCCTGGAAACATTACCATCCTATAGTGAAATACCGAGACGTCTGATAAGTGAAGAATCAGCGCCTGTCTACGATGACGTCAAGTATTTAACTCGTGAGGAGATCTCAGACCAAACTGGCAAACCCCCTGTCAAGAGCGGCTCCACCTCCACGGATACAACAACGGTGGAAGTGTCCAGTCCCTACGAGGTCAATGTCTTGGGTGTCAAAACTAGACATCCGTCTGAGGAAGAGCAAGTAAACCTGCACGTTCGCTCAAATTCTGCTCCTCACCAGGGAGGTGCACTGACACTCGCCCCAGCAACAGGCACGCTTACGAGATCTAATTCTTCTAAGGACACTTTCTTTGGCATGGATTTTACTGCAAAAGACGGCGGGATTGATGTTGATGCTGAAATAGTAGTGGACCATCTGAGGCCACAACAAAGTCTTTCGGTTGCTCCGGTGAACGACTCTGACGTCTTATCCTCACGTCTTGGGCGGGCGCCTGACGTCATTGGTGGAACGTCCGCCACGGAGAAACTGCAAGACTTTCTGACGTCACAACACGCCGTTGAAGTGGCGCACACCCAGCCAGAGTCTGTGGAGAATCAGGACCGACAAATATCTCATGGCAAAGCGAGTGAGTCGAAACATGAGCGACGTGCCCTTAGAGATAGAATTCAGCTCGGTGCTGATGAACTCGAGGAAACAGAACCGTATCAGTACAGGAAACGGTCACACTCCAAAGATATTTTTACAAAACATTTAGAATCTGCTCAACCAAAAAAAGTTATCCACTCGGAAAACAAAGACATAGGACGAGCGCCATCACCGGAAGGTAAACTAACGACATATTTTTTCAGTGGAGACCAAGGCCTTCTCGACCACGCTATATCACAACACAATGCGCCCTCTGACTCAAACAACAAGTATCCAGCATCTGTTGCAAGGGATGGTCCCCCAAACGCGGGTTATTCCAGTTCTCTCAAGATTCGGCCCAGACTACTTAGCGACCACTCTGACCACGGTGCGACTCCCAGCAGCTCAGGCAGCACGGCGGTCAACAGCCCTCTCGACAGTCCGGCTGTCCACCATTCCAAGCCTCAAGGTCAAACCGTTACTGCTGCCATCGCCTCTGGCGTGAGCCAGTATGAGGACTTGTTGTCCAAAGCTCGACGGGAGCGGATGGCGAGGAAAGGTTACCTTCACAGCTACGTCAACGACCCTGAGTCTCAAGATTTTCAGATGTATACGTCACTTACGGATTCAGACCACAGGTTCCGGAATGCTTATCCAAGTGACCTTGAGCAAACAACGTCCGAAAACCCCCTCAAGTTGGGTTTCGAGAACAAAGCCACAGAGTTGCCTCCTGTTAGTAACACAGCGCCTAGAGATCCTTTCTCACCTTCGCGTTCTCGCAAGACAAACGACCTCTCTGATAAAAATTCATTAGAGGAGTTCACAACCCAAGTGAGAATGTCGGCTCGTAATTCGAAAGGTGCTGTATCAGAAAAGGAACACAAAACTCTTGCTTCTGATTTCTCGGAAAATTTACCAAGTTCAGAGAAAATATCGACCAACGAACGTCTCGTCAGGCCTGCTTATTTGCTTCAACAGGAGGAAAGGCTCAAGGAGAGTTCAAGTTCAAAGTTGAAACCTGCGTCAGTAGCTCAGCTCGTGATGTCCCCGCCTGAGCCCACATCGGGTACAAGAGGGGACGAGAATATAGAAGGAAGAAACTTGTCCCGTATTAGTAAATCTATCACCGAGCCTGCTCTAGACACCAGGGTGTCTGGTGACGCGAACATGCCCGATATTGTTCAGATAGAGACAAAAGACACTCTACCACAGAGACGGAGATCCACGGACTCTTTCCAGCGTGTTAACAAAGAAGGCCCGACGGTTTACAACGCCGATTTGTACACCACTCGTCCACTGGCGTCAGACCCATACAGCAGTGATTCGACGACAGATTCTCTCAACCGGAAAACACAAGCGTCCTTCAAAGTAACGAACCTCCGAGGTTTAGCTACAAACAATGAATTTGTCAATACCAAGTTTCCTCGCATGAGGCACCTGGGCACGGAAAGTGGGGAGACCCAGAAACCTATCCCACACCCTCGAGTACCTAACACTGTTGTCGCTTCGACTTCTTTGCCTAAACGTGAAGACATCGAGACCCTCGGTCATCAGCACCTACCCCTGGGTCCCCCTAAACCGCTGCCTCGGAAAACCTCCAATGCATCATCCGTTCAAAATACTGAAGTGTCTTCACTGGCGTCTAATGTGCCTATCGACAACGTTCGCCAGAGACTTAGGGAGTTGGAAGCTCGAGTATACAGGGAAGAGGAGGATAGTGATATGTACCAAGAGGATGGGCAGGACAATATGTACTCACACCTACGGACACCTTCTGGCCGACATATCAGCGCGGAAGGATCTGACTCAAAGAGCAGCGGCTTACACAAGACGCAATACGGTCAGTTGCGCAAATGGACGGACCTGGGAGATATCAGCACCACCACTGACCCCGAGGTGGAGAGTTCACCGAGTGCGTCCTATTCCTCTGACGGCAGTACAGGCACGTTTATTGTGAACAGCGGCGAGGAGGAACGCAGGTGGGCGAATCAAAGTAGCACCCCAGACACCCCTCTGGACTTGTCAAGATCGAAAGAGTCGCCATATTTCTATTCTGAAGATCACCAAAACGTCAATACTGGCCGTTCTAGCTCCACAGGTCCAGAACCTCGCCGTGTTGACGGTCATCAACATTTACCTTCACACAATGACCACAGGTTTAGAGCAACAAAAGTGGATGTAGTGCCTGTCGCCTTTAAAAGTATTTCTGAAATGAAGAGCATGCCACACAATGAAGGTGTGAAAGCTGAGCAGGAAACTGCCCTTCGAAGAGTATCAAGTTCAATAACAACTAATCAAAGGAGTTCATATTCACCTCATGTGCCTCAAAACGCTACATCAGACAATGCAAGATCAACATTGAATTCAAGACGTGACATTCGATCAAAACAATCTGTGTCACAGCTGAAAAACGTGTTTGAAGTAAAGATAGAAGAATCCAAGAAGAGTCTACCGCGAACAAAATCTGTCCCCGATTTGACCATGTTGCGAGAAACAGACTATCAAAGTGTCATAGGGTCAGGGACGTCTCAAAGGTCAAAGTCACTACCAAGAAATGACTCTAATGGCGTAGAAACGAAGAGAGAACAGTTTGATTCGAGAGAGAATGAAAGAAACGTTTCCTCTCGGATAAGCAGACCTACAGTTAGAAAAGCGCCATCTGAGAGGATAGAAAGTCCTCGTGAAAACCTGCGAGGTAGAAGCCTTGGCAGAGAAGAGCCACGTGGTTCAGGACAACAGAATTCAGCAAATATGGAAGAAAACCCAAAGAGCGGAACTCGCTATGTCTCACCTTCTTACGTGCCTCAAAAATACGATCCTTACATTCCACCTGACCACATCTACAAAGAAGTTGAGGGGGCCAAAGAAGGGAAGAAATTGGACGTCCCGAGGAAAAAGTATCACTCGCCGTCGAACGCCGGTAAAATGACTATGGAATATTTCGATCACATCGGGCGAGAATGGCAGACGGGGGGATCCGGGAGGTCACGTGGGAGAGGAGCTGAAGACACAACTCGGGACGAACCGAGCGCTCTACAGCCTGACATGACGCACATTAAAGAGAGACACGATAGCACGAACAGAGGGGAGTCTTATAAACCTCATCTACGATCACGATACGAAACTGATGATATGAAATTGGAGCAGGGTAAAACCTCTTCGATTTCCAGTGATCACCCTTTTTACGAGAGTCCTGATTCTGCCAGAGGAAAAAGTAGTGTTTCAGACAGAAGTATGGCGGCGTATTCTAACCGGGAATCTGGTAGAATGGAATCGAGAACTCGAGCTTTATCAGAACTCAGCAGCCAGAGTTTTTCCGAAGTGAGCAGCAGTGGCTATGCTCCGCGGAGTCGCTCCTTGTCTCAGCGCAGCCGAACCTCCAGCAGCGCCACCACGGCAAACTCTCGAGCCACCCACGAGTCGACGTTATCTTCTACTACACGGGCATCACAGCCTTCACTAGCTTCTCACCCTCTAGCTGCCGCAACAACACCTTCAGCAGCTACACGGACCTCTCGGCCCCGCCAGCGATATCCCGACGACCCACCTGCATCTTCAAGTTATCCATCATCCTCGCACAATAATCATTACCATCATCACCAGTCTCATAGAACCTCACTACCTCCTTCAAACGACTACCGACCACCCTTACCACCTCCATTGAGCGACCACCCACCACCTTTACCACCTCCATTTAGCGATCACCGACCACCTGTACCACCTCCTTCAAACGACTACCGACCACCCTTACCACCTCCATTGAGCGACCACCCACCACCTTTACCACCTCCATTTAGCGACCACCGACCACACTTACCACCTCCGTCAAACGACCACCGACCACCCCCACCGCCTTATTCATACCCACACAACACCCGCCTGCCCTTACAACAACAACAACAGCAACAGCAGCACCAGTATCGAGATGAAGGCGGCGTCTCACCTAAAACTCCCCGCGCCGCCCCGTCCTCGAACTCGCCACCTTCCTACCACAACGCCAAGCACGACCACCTCAGCAGCGCCACCAAACGTACAGCGCCTCGTATAGAGGAGCTGCAACGCCGCTTTGACAATGAAGAGGACACATCTAATAACACAAGGAGCCCCTCGAGGTCGGCCAAAACGCAGAACTACAGAGATCCTCAACAAACGAAAGGATTTAACCCTTCCCAGGTAGATGGTCGACCAGCCAAAGGATACTACCCTTCCCTGGCCGAGGGACAACAAAGCAAAGGATACCACCCCTCTCAAACAGAGGGAAGACCGTGGAATACTGGGAATCGACTTAGTGATAGGAGTAACAATGCTGTGTCACGTCCGGATAATGGTGAACCCAAAGGACGTACTGAGAAGGTGGCAGGAAAGTCCCACTTAGTGTCTGCATGGGTACATCAACAAGGTGAGGCAGCGTGTCCTTCGCTTCAGTTTTAATTCCCCACCAGTGTTTTTCCCTATTTATTTTTTCTTCATTTATTTATTCAATCATCTATCATTTATGTATAATTCTCGTATTTATTAATCGTTCTTTCATTAATATGCATGGCTTTATCGATTTTGCATTTCAAATATCGATTTTCTGGAAGAGGGGGCATTTATTAAAATGTTCAACTTTCACCCATTAGTCTTCTATTCCCTTTTCCCTTCCTCTTGCACTTTCTTGGAAAGTTTTGAAATCGAGCTGTTGTGCTTCCGACGTAACGCTATAATTGGTGCTCTTCTTTTTCTTTTTTGTATACCGTTTCCCTTTACTTCTCCGTAAAATTTACTACTGTCCGCATCTATTTCTTGACTTCCCAGTGATATAACAGCAGCCTTTACTTCTCTCTAATATTTACTACTCTCCGCATCTATTTCTCGGCTTCTCATTGATATAACAGCAGCTGCACGTAGCTCCCCACCAGGAGAGTCGACGAAGACGTAAATATTTCGACAAGCCAAAATATAATTTGGCTCGATGCTCCCCTCTAGCTGGCAAATCATCACTTATTTGGCAATATCACAGAGGTGTACAGTATATATAGAATATGTAATATACAGTTGAACCAGCTTAAGCGACCACCTGTTCAAGACGACCACCCGTACTAGCGACCACTTTCCATCGACTCCCAAATACCATTCTTCTCTATATTATCCCTCTCCAAGATGACCACCTGTCTAAAATGACCACTTTTTTCTCGATATACGGTGGTCGTCTTTGACAGGTTTGACTGTATTATTATGTGTAGGCCTACCTTTGTAGTATTATGCTGGTCTTATTTCCTACACGTCTCAACACACTCTCTGCTCCATAGGCCGAGGCCACGCTGTGTATTTCCTTACTTTAATACAGATGCGAAAATGCGGAAAATAGAGGTTAAAAGTTATTTATTTCATAGAGGCACCAGCTTCTTTGTCTTTTTTTCAGTTAAAATGTGGAAAATATGGCTCTCTTTTGCCCCACCACACTGCTATAGAAAAAACTGCAGTAAATTATTGTGCAGAAATTTCTGGATGCACCGCGATGCACGACAGCCGACATGACGTCATTGTTCTTGGCGTGCAACATGCAACATACACAGTGGGCTGGCTAAAACAGCCCAAGAAGTCGGCGACTTTATAAATAAATAACTTTTGACCAACGCAGTGAAACCTCGGCCTTTTTTAATTTATCTCTATCAAGCTTTGCCCACATTGACTTACGCGTTTAGAAAATCACAATGGCGTTATGTTTTTGTATTATGGTGTATGTGTGCGTGGAGTTTCATCGCTGCGTATTACATGTGTCTAGGGCAAAAGCTGAAATGTTGGATTGGGGTTGCTAGATGCCAAATCTGTTCAGTTGTTATTTCTCTCGCTCTCTCTCTCTCTCTCTCTCTCTCTTGTTCGCTCTGGTTGTTGTTGTTATTGTTGTTGTTGTTGCTGGTATAATGGTATAGAGGCTGTTTCTGTTATACTGTATTTACTACATGATGATTATTACGGTTTTGGCTTGACTTGTTCATTCATGTTAGTAAGTTTCTTGGGGTTGTTTTTCAGTGAGGACATGTCGTACATCATTGTATGTAAAGAGGATAGCTCTTGGGAGGTTTTCAGAGAGAGAGAGAGAGAGAGAGAGAGAGAGAGAGAGAGAGAGAGAGAGAGAGAGAGAGAGAGAACAAAAAGAGATGATGACCTTTCGTGAGGCAATTTGGTTGAAGATTGCGCCGTGGTCAATTATTCATGCAGCATCAGTGTGGCCCTAATTTAAGACTTCAGCAGTGAAGCTGCCTTCCTTTTTATTTCCTTCCCTGGCCTCCCCGCATGGATTCTTTCAACACCTCACACAAACCATGACTTGCACATTTTTTTTAAAAACTTGAGTTTGCTTCCACTGAACTATTTTTCTAAACTTAAGTGCATGATAGGACAGGAATGTCATTGTCTTTTCTCTACGCTTTCTCTGACTTTGTGGTAGTGTCGTGTGCCTTGCTCTCTTCACAATGTACATGGTCTTTATTTAGCTGTTTGATGGTTTATTGGCTTGCTTATTTTGTTTTATTTTACGTTTCGAAATGAAAGGGTACAGTTATTGGAACAGAATTTTTCACATTTTGTGTTTGTAGTTCAGTAATCGTTTAGTTATGTGGAAAAAATAATTGAAAATCATTAATTTCCTTTTGTGCTCTATCTTTTCTTTGAGTATCTAATTTTGTTTATTCGTTGTAGGTGAGGTTTTATTTCTGTTTGTTTGTTTTTTGTTGCTTCTAATGCGTTATCATTTCTGTTTGTGTGTATATTTCCCCCCCCCCCTTTTTTCCTAATGAATCCGTGGATGGTTGCCCCTCTTACCAGCTTGCATGCTTCCGTTTGTTCTTCTAGAATATGACCACCACCACCATCAACAGCAGCAGCAACAACATCAACAACAACAGGAACAACAACAGCAGCAGCAGCAACCTCCAGCCATCCCACCCCCTCCCACCCGATCCTCCATCTCCGCCTTTGAGGCTTCCTCCCCCTTAGCGTCCTCTCCCCCCGCCCTCTTCCAGGCTCATCTAAATCCGCGTGCTGCGCAACAGAGCCCCAAACAGCAGCCATTATCCGTTAGCAAGGCTCAGGCCTGGCATGATTCTAGTTATCAGGATAGACCACCCCCAGCATCGACTGGCTACTATTCGCCAAGCGCACAACGTGCTATCCAATCACCCAAGACCCCTCAGATAAACCGCCAGGCTGGTAATAATCCGGCCTTGTCTCGCCCAATGGCCGCGGAGTATTCTCCAAAAATCCCGCCCCTTCCGGTGGAAGACCGACATGCCCCGCCCCCTCCTTCCCGCTCTAGCTCCGCCAGGTTTTCAGGTCCCTCTCAGTATCAGCATAGTGCAGCAGATCAAGGCGCGGGGGATGGGACCTCTGGGTCTCCTGGTCGTCGTGGCTTAGCGCTAACTGGTCGGTATGCAGTGCTGCAGTTCGACCCTAAAGAACGAGAGGTCGGCACAGGTTCGGCCGGGGCACCCCCTGTCGCTCATAGTTCAGAAAGTAATCATCCCCACAGCGGGCTGTATTCGGTTAACGATCCCGCTTATTCTAATTACAACAGCTACATTAACGCGTATGGCAGCCAAGAGCCTGTCAGAAACAAGATCAGTCCCAAATATGGACATGCCCCAACACCTTCAGCCTATGTGCAGAGCCCTATCCCTTACAAACCCAACATGAGCAGTAGCAGGGAGAACCTTTTCTCCGCCCCGCCCCCATCGCATGCTCCGCCCCCAACCACGTCAGTTGCCCCTCCCCCTCCTCAGAGGTGGAGCCCGGATAGATCTGCTGCTAAAAGTACTGGCATAAATGCAGTTGTTAGTGGTGGTGGCACAAGAGGAGGAGAATCGTCGCCATCTTATGGTGGTGGTGGTGGTGTTAGTGGTAGCGGTAACAGCCCAGGTGGCACGGGTCCAGTCCTGGACACATGGCGAGGCCGAAACCGCGCCTCGGCCGTTGAGCAGCTCGGGGTTCGATCCCCACCCCCTGGCCCCGCCCCTCCGAGTGGTGTAGCCTCAGCAGGTTCAACCAAAGGTACCCGTCCTTCCGCCTGAAGTCTTCCTCATCCGTACCGTAAACATATTATTAACTTGCATACAGGCCACAGACTGAGGGATGAGACAGATGGTGCAATTGTTTATTAGACAAGCTTACAGCTAAAATAGAATCACCTTATTCAACCAGTATATGATGAATATCATAATTTGATGAAGTAATAATAATAATAATAATGATAATAATAATAATAATAATAATAATAATAATAATAATAATAATAATATTAATAATATTAAGAAGAAGAAAAAGAAGAAGAAGAAGAATAGAAAAGTAATGAGAAAAGTGGGCAAATATTCGACTGACCGCCAGACTTCATGGGGCAAAGGTAGATGACGTGGTTTTTTTACCACCGCCTCTCTTGATGTCGCTTTTGCCATCACCCGCACCGCCATGATCTTTCTCTCTTGCTGAGATATGTAGCGGACAGGAACACGGTACCTTGAGTATATTGTGCACTTTTGAGTTGGGTAACATTTGGACAAAAAGGAAGAACCACCACTGCTCTAAACTCCTCTGCTCGCCTGTCTAGAGTTAAATGAAGAAGAAGTGGTGATTCTTAAACTGACTTAACCCCCGCCCCTCCTGCTCACATGTCTAGGGTTAAATGAAGAAGAAGTGGTATTTCTTGAACTGACTTAACCCCCGCCCCTCCTTACAGTGCAAGGGTGCAATAGTTACGACGAAACTTAACGTAGCGTCTTCAGTTACCATATCGAATCTGACTTTAAAGCAGACCTATTGAGTTATTATTTTCCGGAGGTTATTTATAAGATGCTCATAGCATAGTACAGTATAGTGCTGAGCTTCACGAAAGCTACAAAATGTCGAGAGACCGTTAGCTGTCTACCGATGACGTGTTCATTAGTAGGATGAAAGCTTCAATCAACTTTATATTAATGTCGATTCTTTTGGTCTAAATTCAACTTTCTAGTAAAATTGACTTAAAGTATATTACCAATACCATTGCACCATCTATCTACCTCACCATTCTGTGCCTTTTGCAGCTTCCTTTTTTATATTTATCACCATAGTCAACTGTTGTGAGCTGGATCTGCTGTGAAACTCTTGTAGCTACGCACTTGTTGCAGTGACTCGCTAGCTGCTAGCACTGTTTGGCTTCACTAGAAAGTTTGGCTTTCACCATTCACCAAATCCTTGTGCCGCTTTTCGCCCCTCCAATGCCCACCCTATGTTGTATGACGCTGTAAATGTTGATTTATTATCGTCAGCTTAGTTAGTTTTTGTACTATCACTAAATGTTTGCGAGGCGAGAATGTCGTGCCTTCAACTCGTAAAGGTAAAAATCAAAACGCCCCTCGTTTGCCTCACAAGATTTGGACACACATGTACTTGGTAGTACAAAAATGAACTAAACAGACGAATGTACAAAATAATACTCTGCACGTTTGAGTTTACTCTTTTATTCTGATCTTCTTCTCTACACCCATTTTATTCACTATATTAGTGCAGTTTGATTTGATCTTGTTTGTTGTGCATTGTTTAGCTTTGCCTCTTCACATTTGGGCATGCACTGACTGATGACGTAGTTTGGCATGATCTTCTATTTCAAGCTAGCCTTTTTATTATTCTTTGCTGGCTGCTCTTTCAACATATCTATCCCTTCTTTTCTCTTATATTTTAATTATATTATTTCAAATTAAGGATAGCTGAAGGATAGCCCGTTCTGTCTGGGCTCGTCTTTCCCATACTCGGATTCCTGTTTCTATGGTTACATTATGTTGTATGCATGGTACGAGGTTGAAACCGCATAGTACGAGAATGGGTGGGGCGGGAGGAAGGAGAGGTCGGGTCGGAAGCTTATGGCTAAAACAGCCAAAGATGCTGTCACCTCCACAAACAACCAAATTTAAGTCGGAGACTTGTGTGAATTTTTTTTAATGAATTATTGTCGACGTTTTTTTTGTTTTGTACTTGATGTTATAAGGTCATTGTTGTTCTCGTTGCTGTTGTTGTTATTGTTGTCGTCGTCGCCGTTTTTGTTGTCCATTTTGTAGACGTACACAATTTGATGACATTACACTGCTGGTGAATTCTTCATCTTGTAATAAGACGTAGATTCATCCGCCTAATAGTAATGCCTTTGTGTGCAATATGTTGTAGTCGAAGACTAAAAGCAGTAGAGCCTAGTCTGTGTGTAAATTGAATGATAATATGTATTGTTGCGAAGATGAATCAGTTCGATACATGTTAATTATCTATTGATCAATGGTTCCTAAGTGGCCAACATAGTATGAAGAAAGAAGTTTATAATTAACTGAAAATAATTGAAGGGTAGGGATCGTGTTTGTGTGTGTGTGATCGTGTGTTTGTGTGTGTGTGTTTGATCGTGTATTTGTGTGTGTGTGTGTGTGTTTGATCGTGTATTTGTGTGTGTGTGTGTGTGTGTGATCGTGTATTTGTGTGTGTGTGTGTGATCGTGTGTTTGTGTGTGTGATGTGCTCACGAGATATGACTGTTTTGTTTCTTTGCTTGTTTTATCAATGGATACTTCCACCATTAACTGTCGTGTCTAATAAACTCTTGGAATATTAAGTTTGCTTAACACAGTGAATAAATTGTTGTCAACAAAAACAATTTTTAAAAAGATGATAATTGTAAGAATATTGGTAATATGCCTACTGGTCATAATAATAACGTTGACGCTGGTAGTAATGCCACATACCAGTAATAGTAATATTAATGCTACAAATGATTGTTAAAATAGGAACATACCGTTGTACGGTTTGTCGTGCTTTTCCATTTTCTAAAATTGCCCAGGTCCCATAGAGAGGGTCAAAAGACGACTGGCATAAAACATACCGTAGCCTATGGTTTGAATGTAGTCAGGTGGTTTAGTTAAGTTCTCTAGATTATGCTGCTCCTTTTGCAAAGAGATATTCTCTCACTAACTCGAAGTTCACCAGGACTTGGTTTTCTGCTTTAGCCTTTTCGAATCGCCTAATATTTCCTACTCCTTCCTTTCTTTCATTTCATTTTTTATAGCATACGCCAGGCCTGCATTAACATTTGACAACACTCCACCTCGTGTGTTGCGGTCTTTGGCAATCTCTGACACAGTGTGTTGAGTGATTAAATAATAGAATTGCAGCAGTATATGATTGTGTGTGTTAATTTAATATAAAAGGAATAAGAGAACATAACAATTTTTTAAAAACCTACGACAGCGATATAATATTATTAATGCCTAGGTTAGTCTACATGTGTCCTATGTCCGTTTTATTCATCCCTTTGTTCAACATCTTAAATCGACCGGCGCTGTGGTGTAATGGTTAGGCTCTTCGCCTTGCATGCGGAAGACCCCGGTTCGATCCCCGATCGCGGACGATCTGGATTTCTTCTGCTGGGATTTTTTCCCTCTCAGCCCGGGTTGACCCTGACAGGCAGGGTCGAAGTAGCCCGTCTCTTAAATGACCTTCAGTGTTGCAGGGGACCTAAAACTGGTAACCAAACCTAACCAAACCATCTTAAATCCCATCTATGTCTTCCATTCAGCACCCAAGATGTTATCGAAGCCTTCGCTCCTTCTCTCTAGTTTGTCTATCACAATCTATAGTTACCTTTCTGTATCTCCTTCTCTTTCTCTCCGATTCCCTCTATCTTATCTGTCTATCTATCGCGACCTTATATTTCCCTGTCTCTATCTCCTCTTAACTCTCTCTCATTTTAATCCCCCCCCCCCCCTTCTCTCTCTCTCTCTCTCTCTCTCTCTCTTGCGCTCAGGAAACAAACACACCGACGTACATATTATTGTGAGAGACAAATATAACAGTCTTAGCTCTCTTGATGATATTTGTTCCATGAAACGTTGAATATTGTGGCATGTAGTCATTGTTGGTATTTCTACCTTATCCACAGTCCAGCGCTAGAGTATCTAGCTCCATAGCTTGTGTTGGCATACATGTAACCCACATCATATTACATGTATTCTAGGCCTACATGGTGCCATATTGAGCTTGCTCCTCTCCTTAATGCTTGTCAATGATATATTAGAGATGTGATATGGAAGCCCATAAAGTCATATGTACAGCTTATCGCTGTTTTATTGGTTCAATAATTTCATGGCGTTAACAGCTTTTTGTTTGCAAAGATAATGCAATGGGGTAGCTATGATAATTCCTTCTCGGCACTTTTGACCCCAGTAACCTACAATTTTCTTTATACGTTATTCTTCGCTGGCTGCTCTTTTAATATTCTATGTGTGGCGTCGGTGGTCTAGTGGTTAGGCTGCCGGACTCGTAATCGGGAGGTTGCGGGTTCGAATCCCAACTCGGGCCC